>JAMLFY010000006.1:10974404-11066094 GCA_030441495.1 Dalbergia oliveri
ATTATGATCCAAAAGATCTTCAAAAAATAAAAATAGATTAATATATTTATAAAATATTTTATTTTAATATCTTAATTTTATTTTTAATTTGGATTAAATATCAAATTAATCTTTTATAATATTTTTCATTTAAAATAAATTTTAATAAATTAAACTATTGGGAAATATTTCACACATTTTTTAAAAAAATCAAACAAATAATTTTGAAACCAAAACAAATCTTTGATATATTTTAAAATATTACACAATTAACAATAATAATGCATAATTAAAATATGACCAATAACATTACCTATTTGAAATATTACATAACGAGAACAAAATAATAGAATTTGTATGGAAAAAATTTAGGAGGGTTAAAAAAGATTAAGAAGAGTTCTAAAAAGAAGGTAGCATTTAGTAAATGTCAAAGACAGAAAAATACAAAAACATTAAAAATAATATTGTGTTTGGAAAGGAGACAAGAACAAAAACCTTAATATTATTTCCGTTCTAGGACAATTTTTGACACACCTTAAAAAGGAGAATGTTGAAGACATGTCTCCGCATAACAAATTTAAAATATATTTTTTTTTCAATAATAACCTTTTAAGCATTTTATATCTCATTTTTTCCCTTTCACTTTTCAATTTTTACCAAATTATAGCATAATATTTTTTTATCTTTTCATCAATCATCATGTCATTTACACCACTACCAAGTATAGCTTCAGTTTTGTCTTTAATATCCTCTCGTCTCTACCATCTCATTGTCTGTCTTTCTCATCCTCCGGATAGGTACCAAATCCTGAAGAGATTGGTATTTATAGAGTTGATAAAAAATAATGAGAGAATTATCATTTCCTCTCAAAAGATTATGTCACTGAAGTTGCCCGAGAAGAAACTATATTTGCGCCGCCCCAAGCGCAACTCATTTGACAAATTCACCTAAAGACCAATTGACCTCCATTTTTACATGTGATTACCTTTTTATTTTATGCAAAGTTCGCATTTGTAGACCACTATTTTAGTCCTATACAAATGATATCTTTGAAAACAATAGCCCATTTGACACCAAGTTGACATTGCAGAATGAGAACCAGCTTAAAGAATCATATCTTTGACAAAATAGTCTTGAAGATTATGTTGGGTGAATTTGGCAAATACATAGACCTTTGGAGAACCACAGGTGAAGATAGTTTCTTTTAAGGGCTATTTGTCAAAGATATAATCTTTTGATAGTTAAAATGGTAGTTCTCCCAAAATAAACTAATATTTTTTTAATCTTACCATTTCATACAACCGTTTAAAAAAGTAATTGTTGAAGCATATCCCCAAAGGCTACACTTAGGGAAAGATCAAAATTGTCTCTTTCTTGCATGGGTGCCTTATTTTTCTTCCATGACTAGATCCTGCATTGTGGGTTTTTTTGAATTTTTGGTTCCACTTATTAAAATTGGGTCTCTAGACCACACCTACATACATGAAAAATGAAACAGGTTCATTTGTGAAGAGCATTGAGTAAGAAGCTAGCCACGTGTCTCAAACATCTCTACATGTGACCTCACCTTCACCCTCCTCTCCCTCATTCCTCGCACTTCTCTTTCCCCCTTCACAATCACAAAATCACAAGTACAACCACCAATCCATCACCTCATCTCTACTAACCATTTTTCACTAATGCCATTCCTTTGCCAATGGCCATTCCTCAGGAGCGCGCTCAGTCTTGGTGGCTCACTAGTCTCTAGCCGCCATCATCATCATCATTATCATCCCATTTCAGCCCCAAAACTTCATCATCATAAATTGTCATAACCCGATTTAGGCACGTGATTCGCACGTAAGAAGTTCCATTCTCGTAAGCCTTGCACCGTCGACCGTGTCTTTACATGCATACTCTTTTCACAAAAATCCATTTAAAATAGAAATTCTCTTTCTACATACAAATCATCGTTTTGTAATTCAAAATACTCAAATTTGAGTATCATAGTCTATCTTAAGGTTTGAAATCATAATACAACATAAGAATATAAGCGCTTTGTTTCAAAATGTCCATGAAATTGATACACTTAAGTCATAGGGAACAAATTGTAAAACATGCTCTAAGGTTGGAATCCTCCTACATAAATACTGTAGCACTTGACAAAACTATAAACGCTTCACCTAAGTGAAGCTCACCATTGAAACTAGTGCTGCTGGAGGGTAGTGACGGGAAGAATCTCTAAACTTTCCATCCCTGAAATAGGAGAAATAGGTGAGTTTTGTGCAAAACTCAATGAGTGAATCCCTACCTGTAACTCCCCTTCATGGGACATCAAAGAAGTAATGCATAAAATCATAGTAATATCAATAATATTCAAAAGTCATACATAATCAAGTATACATACATTTTATATATCTATATTCAAATCATCATTTTACAACTCAAAACTATTTTCTAATTCACCTAATATTATATAAGCTCATAATATAGTAGCTCCTAGAGAAACAGGAATGTTAGTCTAAAATATCATAACAATAAACAATAACCGAAAGGGGTGCCCAGTTTCCAATTAACAAGAGCCCTACGAAGATTTTAATGGTTCCTTGTGAACCATGTTCCGTAAGGCTGATTTTATTCTCTTTCTAATAGATGGTTCCTCGTGGCTCTATTACTCCTAACCTTTAAACCTATGAAGAGCTTTAATCCATATAACTCTTAAGTTTACCTTAGCATAACTTGTGACTATGAAATCATACACAGTGATTTCAAGTCCATAGAATATGTATCCGCCATGATTTTGTCATATAAAAGATTCGTGCTCTAAAATTCTTTTATGTTTGAATTTCTAGATTATTTCTCATTAACATGCGTGGTACTTCTGAGGTTTATTCATTTTATTCTAAAAATCTAGCCTTAGCATAACTTGCTATGGAATCATGTCCAAGGGATCACCCTTTGTAAACATTGTGATTCCATACCTCACAGATGTAGCCGTTGACCGTTTAAATCTCATGAAGATTCAAGCTCGAAAACCCTCGTTACATCTAAGTTTCTATACTATTTCTCAATAACATTCTTTCATAAGCTTGAAAATTCTAAAATCATAATAATATTCTTTAAAATCTCAAAGTTCTAGTAATCACTTGCCTAATCTATATTCAACATAAAACTAACATTTTAACAATCATAAATCTCTAATAATCATAATTGAAACCAACTCTAATTATAATCATTTTATCAATAATGGTCCCCATGAGTTTTCTAAAACATAGCTCATACTATTATGAAAATCAGTTTCATAAGTAGCAGAAATCTAATCTTGTACAATAATCTCTAAAAACCATACTTTAAATTTTAGATTCATGAAAATAACTCTAATGGATAATATAAAGATCACAAGTGCGAACCCACTCACTTGAAGGGGTAATCAACGAAGAATCTACACCAACGAACTTGGAGGAGCGGAAATGACACCACTATCTACATGGGAGCAGGACTCTAAATTAACCTCTAAAACCTCTAAATACCTAAGAATCCATTTCTAACAAGGTAAAATCCTCTCCCTTGAGAGCGAGAGAACCACTCCTAAATAAGGAAAACTTGGAGGAAAAAGAGTAAAACTAAAGAACAAACGTTCCTTAAAGTCTTAAAAGTGAAAAATTGAAGTTAGAATTGAAAGAAATGTAAGAAAATGGAGTTTTGATAGTGAAAATAGGTTGGAAGGCAATGTTTCTTATGTTTTGGGGTGAAGGGGTGAGTTTTGGGTGTATGAATGTTCTTGGACCTCAAATGGGGTTTTTATAAATGTTGAACTGTCAGCACTCAATGACCACCTAACGCTCACCAGAGAGCATAAAATCGTCCACTACACTGCCTTCTTGACTTGTCAATCAGCGCTCTTGCTCTATCACTTATCTACATTTCTAAACTTTAAATCATTTATTTTACTTTCCATTAGCTTTAAACATAAATGTAAATAAGGAAATACCCCCAATTTGGATTCAAATAAAATATCATAAAAATCAAAATCCTAACAAATCAAAATCTAATTTTTGGGTTTTAGCTCAAATTCGGGAATTTCAAAGATTTTATAAACTTTTGAGCTAAAAACGAAATGTTTAAAGATTTCATAAGATTCATTAAAAATCACTTTTTAACTTATTTTTCCCTATGGAACAATTATGGGACTTTTGATCACAGAAAATGATTCTATCATATAGCCCTCCAAGGGCGTGTAGGTCCAAGACTTAAAAATTTAAGACCTTGAACCAGATAAGGGTCACTGGCACCTTTTTTGGTTAAAAAAATTTTATAACCTTTTTATTTAAAACTATGGTATTACATAAACACTAAACAAAATCCCAAATCAAAACCCAAAATCAAAAACATCTGAACCCATCATTAGGAACCCACAAAACCCCATTGTTTATCAGTAATAACCATAAAAAAGATCCAGGAGTAGAAATAAAAAGGCAAGAAGGGCACAACATCATCGCAACCACCATTGTGCCGCCATGCCTCCCTCACCTCGCAAACTTGGGTTATATATCACACTTGGGGTAGCTGTTGTGTTTTCCCTTTTCAAAATGAGAAAGCATGGGAGAAGAGATGAAGAGATGGTGCGTTGAACCCTAGCCATATATTGTTATAACAATGGCCAATATCATTTGACAAGCACTAGTCCTCCTTGTGCTGACTCTGAGCACACACTCCCACCCAACATATAATGCACCATGTAGCTAGCCATGCCATATGCACTATTATCAGGCTCCTTAGCTTTGCACTTCTAATGACCACCACTAAAAAAAACTGCTCCTTATCAACTAAAAAGTATTACATCAAATAAATTGTTCTTCTAATGACCACCACTAAAAAAAATTAAATCAAAGAAATTAATTAAGCCAACTAAGACTAATTAAATAAAAATCAACTACAAAATCAACTTAAAAATAGTCAAAAAATATTACATCAAATAAAATTGTGCTTCTAATCAACACAACTAAAAAAATAACTAAATCAAAGAAATTAATTAAATCAATTAAAAATGATTAACTAAAAAATTAACTACAAATAATCAACTTAAAAAATCAATCAAAAAATATTACATCAAATAAAATTGTGCTTCTAATCAATACATCTGAAATAATAACTAAATAAAAAAATTAATTAAATTAACTAAAAAATCAACTTAAAAAACAACTAAAAAATATCAACTATAAATAAAACTTGCTTCTAATCATCACAATTAAAAAAGTAACTAAATCAAAGAAATTAATTAAATCAACTAAAAAATCAACTACAAATAATCAACTTAAAAATCAACCAAAAAATATTACATCAAATAAAATTATGCTTCTAACCAACACAATGAAAAAAAAAACTAAATGAAAGAAATTAATTAAATTAACTAAAACTAATTAAATAAAAAATCAACTATAAACAATCAACTTAAAAAACAACTAAAAAATATCACCTAGATAAACTGTGCTTCTAATTATCACCACTAAAAATATAACTAAATCAAAGAAATTAATTAAATCAAATAAAACTAATTATCTAAAAAATCAACTACAAATAATCAACTTAAAAATCAACCAAAAAATATTACATAAAATAAAATTGTACTTCTAATCAAAACAACGAAAAAAACTAAATCAAAGAAATTAATTAAATTAACTAAAATTAATTAACCAAAAAATCAACTACAAACTATCCACTTAAAAAACAACTATTTTTTTTTGTAATCACAATGTTATTTCTGAAATTAATATTTTAATCAAATGGTTATTTCCTTATTTTAACCACAATGTTATTTTACTTTTTTCTTTTTTATTCTTTTTTCAATCAGCCTGTGCGGATTCACTTTATAATTTTAATCAATATTTTAATTCAAAATTAATATTTTAATCACATGGTTACTTCCTTATTTTAATGACATTGTTATTTTAAATTTTTTCTTTTTTGATTTTTTGTCAATCCGCCTGTGGCAAATTCACTTTCCAATTTTTTTTTTTAAATTTTTGTTTCTTTAATCCGCCACAGGCGGGCTCCTTTCAAAATGCACCATATTTATACTTTTCCCTCAACAGATTATATACGGGTAAATCACCCTCTAAATACCATATCCAAAATAAAGCCCCAAGAAGAAGCATCATTTTATAAAAAGCAATTAGTTAAGTACAGGTAATTTTTTTCAATAATTTTCAATATATAACTGAATAATATAAAATGCTTCTGATATTTGCCGGAAAACAGAAATAAATATATTTGTTTTTAGTACCTTCGAATTTTATGATTTACAAAATTTAGAATTAAGATGCCAATTATTTTTTAATGAAAAAAATCCATCACTCAAAAAATTATTTTTATGTAATCTCTTTAGCTTTTTTTATGCATAATGAGATTTTTGGTAAGTTCCATTCAATTTTCAATTTTAAAATATATTATGACGCGATGGATTAAAAAAAAAACAAAGAATTTTATGTCTCCACCTCAATGCTGCTTCTTTCAAAAAAAGAATCATGGATCCAATTTGTTTTGAATTAAACCAAAAAAGTTCCACCACTCACGCACATTATTTTTACTTTTGAGAAGCATAAAAATTGGTCCACTTTTATTCAATTTTTAAACCAGAAAGGGAAGATGGAAAAGCCATTAAATTACCTTGGGCTCTTTCCACAGATGTTTGATGTTGCTATCTGGCAAATTCAACTCAACAAGATTATATGGATCAAAATTTAATGGCAAAGATGAGAAAGGATAACCATGCCACAAAGGATATTGCAAGTTGTCGGAAAGAAAATGAAGACTTCCTGAAAAGTTCTTATGACATAATATGAGCAGTTTAAGACCCATCATTTTTGACAATCTATTAATCCTCGATTGACTAAATCTGGAAACATCCTCTTTCTGATCTAATACTGTGGATTTAACGTTGGTTGTCCCCTAAATGTAGGATGATCCATATTATAAAAGAAAATAATAATAACGAAAGTACATAAATTAAATGAACATATTCTTTTTAAAAAATGTAAAATTATGAAGCTTAATTTTGCAAGGATAATTTGTTACCATTGTTGACATCAAGACTCGATGGACATCTTGGTAAAGCCATAATCTGCTCCATGATCTGGGTTCTTCTGCAGATTTCTCCCAAACAATTTCCTTCCCCAATTCTTGTAACATTTCATGCATATGAATTTTTTGGTTTCTAATGGTTATGAGTGATTTCTCCATGATAATTGGAATTCCTATGTGAGGGTGTAGTCCACATAACAATGTAGAATTCGCTTTACATAATCCTCCCTCTCCCCTTGAAAGAAACATGCAATATGTAGAAATATTTCTTTCTCATTTGACTCTAGTCTCTCAAAACTTATTCGAAGCACATTCATAATATTTTTATTTGGATTTTTTCTCATTTTCTCCAAGGCATTCCCCATTGGGTGGCATCTCAGAATACAATAAAGAACCCACTGCTTTGATTGCTAATGGAAGATTTTGAGCATATTCAAGTATCTTGGGAGTAAGCTCTACACAACTACTGCTAGGTTTGTCACCTTTGTATGCTTTTCTTATAAAAGTTCATAAGCATCCTCTTTATTCAATAGTGAAACCTTGTGAACTTTGTTTGCTCCATATACTTTTAGAATATGCTCGTCCCTAGTGATGATGATAACCCTACTTCCTCTCCCAAGTGATCTAGGGCTTATAGCCAATTCCTGCAATTGCTTTAGTTTATCAACATTGTCAAGAATTATCAGAACCTTTATTCAAGATAGTCTATTCCTTAAAATGCTGGATATTTTGAAATGATTGTATATCTTTGGATTTTGTTCGTCTAGAGCTTCATGGATAATTTGTTTCTTTATATTGATAGCACCACTATTTCTATAATTTTTGCTTACGTTCTCAATAAAATAACAACCATCAAAATTGTAAGAGATTTTGTCGTATAATACTTTCATGAGTTGCTTTCCTATTCCACCCATGTCACAAATTCCAAGAACTCAAAAATCATCATCTTTTGAGCTTAACTCCAAAAGCTTTTCTAATTTTTCTACACAGTTGTATCCCAATCAAATCATCATCTAACCCTAAGAGTTTATGATCCAATATCTTTATTATTTTTTGAATAATTCCTACAATCTGAGTAAATTTTGGCCTACAAGAGAAAGGAAAAATAAGATCACTGAATGATCACCTATAAAAAAAGTGAAAAAACATAAATTTATTTAATGATAATATACTATATATGAAATTAATTTTGATATGGTTATTAATGTAAACTTTGTTCACAGTTAATCAATTATGTAATATTGTGTGTGTGTGTGCCTTTTAAAGTTGTTATTGTAAAAGTTAAACACATTTATTAACTTGGCAATATATATGATTAAATGTTTGTATCAAAATCTATTACTATATCAAAACTAAATACACAACTGATTAAAAAGTGTATCAAGCTTGATTTGTTGATTAGTCTTCTGCACATGATAAGCATGACAATGAAGTACTCAGTAGAATTTCACAAAGTTTGTAAACATGTAAGTAAATAATGATTTGGTATACATACTTAAATCTTACATCCCAACCAACCGAATTGGCAAAACCCTTCATAGCTCTCTTCCATCGAACAACCTTGCAAGGGTCTTGTTTGAATTTCTCCGTATGCGAAGCAAAGGCTTCCACGTACACCCCATTCTGATTACGAACATGAGATGGATCCACATCATAGAAAATCGAAAAAACCATCCGTTCCAATTCGTTCTTGCATTCAGCTATAGTAGCCATTTCCTCCAAACACCAAGTCGAGGCAGCATAATCTCTTGAGAAGACAATGATAGAAACCCGTGAGTCTCTAATTGCTTGCAGAAGCTGCGTCTTAATGGGTTGTCCTTTCTCGAGCCTCTTGTCATCCATGAAGGCGAAAATGCCTTTTCTAATGAGATGGTTGTAGAGATGATCGGTAAAAGTGTTGCGGGTATCGGTACATCTGAAACTCAGAAACACGTCGTATTTATGTACCCGCCGAGACGAACGCCTGCTTCGGATATTGTTGGAATGAAGAGGGTGGGAAGGTGGATCTTCCTGGTTCAACGGGCTATCTTGGATCAGGCTGGAACCCACGAGACGATCAGAAGCAGAATCTATACGGCCTAACGGGCTTGGATCGAAGATTGCGGATAACCCAGTAAGGCCCAAAACTTCCTCATGATTGAGGATTTCCATGCACGAACCCAAGCCTTGTTATCTGTATCGTTTGTGGCCATTTCTGACCAGAAAAACAAAAAAAAATCTTCTTTTCTCGAACTATGTAGTGGAGAGTTGAAGAGATTCTGCAAGTGTCTTCACAAATACAGCAACTCGAAGAACGGCTCTGATCACAGTAAGAACTAAAGTTTATTTACTTGATATTGGGTAAAAAGTCGACCTAGGAGAATTTGAGAGTTGAATGGCTTGATTGCCTGATTGGAGAGCCGTGACCAGTTGTTCAATTTAAAAAGACAATGGAGATGCAACCAAAAATAAATAAGACAATAGAGAGCTTCGCTGTGAGCTTCGAGGAGAAGTGAAAAGATTGAATCGGAAGTAAAAGGAAAACGAGTTGAAGCAATGGATGAAGAGTAGATGCCTTTGCTTAGGAATTTAGGACGAAAGGAGTGAAGCATGTAAACAGACAAAATAGTATAGTTGACTTTTTGGAGTCAACGGACTTTGGGCTTTCTCACATAACCGTGAATTTCGGGTGGCAAAAAAATTGGGGTCAAGTAAACGAGTTGCTTCTTATTGTCTTCTTTTTTTTGCAGTTTTTTTTTTTTTTCAATAGAATTGCTTCTTGTCTTCTTGGTCTATGACTCGTTCTTATTACAATTGCAGTTTTTCTTCATGGATACTTCCTTTCTTATTTATTTATCTATTTATTGTTCTTTTTTATGAAGATTAAGTAACAACTAAAAACCTTTACATCATTTTTTAAGTGAATAATGAGTACTTTTAATTTTCTTTTTCAATGATTTATAGAGAAATACACTTTAACTAACTATTCATTTATCTAAAATCTATCTATAATACTAATAAACAAGACTCATGACATGAAAAGTTATACCACATGTTGTTTTTAGAAAAAATTATACCTTATAACTTTCTCAACATTTTTATTTAATTTAATATAATAAATAAAATTAATAATTATTCAATAAATCTTCTTAAATGATACACTATTCAATTTATATTTAATAAAATAAATAGTCATTTTCTCTCTAAATTCTACATCCTACAATTTCGTCAATTGAAAATCATTTTATTATAACATATCAAATTAAATCAAATTATCAAATAATTAATTTTCACGAAACATAGTATTAAGTCATTGGAATTGGTCTAGTAACAAGATATTTGAGTAGAAAATATGAGATCCTATATTCCAACCTAATTGTTAATAATGTAATTTTTAAAGTATAAATCTTATTAATAGACTCGATAAATTTTCAATGCCAAAACAATCAACTACCTCGTAGGGTCAACAATCTGCATCTAGCTAAATTTGGAGTCTTTATTGTTCAATTTTCTATTCTTTACATTAGGACAATCTGACATTGTTGATATCACCACATTTTTTCACATTAAGACAATCTGATATTGTTGAAATCGCCACTTAAAGTGCAGAATGTAGGACAATAAAAGGATCAAGATTAAAGAGAGGAGAACTCGAAGAAGCATGTGTTCGGCTGCTCACAAAGTGTATGAAAAGGGGATGAGAAGTCCCAACTTTTAGGGGAAAATATTACTGGTGTCAAGTTGATGACCAAATCACTCTACAACTAGTTTCTGTATTGCCAAATTCAAGACAGAACATAGTTCTATCTGCAAAACCATAAGACTTTAAATTAGATAAATGGATATCAATCAAACTCCTGCAATAAAAGAAAATAATCTATCTACTTCTATAAAATAGGGATAATAGCAAATATCATTAATTATCATTTGGCAATTCAGTTTTTTCACCTAAATAATTGTGCCAAGTGTTCACGTTTTACTAGATGACTTCTCTTTGTGTGGTTTTATTATTATTATTATTGCCTCATGTGCCATTCCAATAAAAATTGTCTTTCTCAGACATTCATTAATGTCCTTCCAGTAAAAATAATTATTCCATTGAGTGCATTGCTTTGTTCCAATGCATTGAGTATGACTATGCCACTTCCAATACACAATCTTTCTAGCTCCATACAAAGTGGGTTACTTTGTCTTTCTAGCTTCTGGATCATCGCACTGTTTTGTGTTTTTCCTATACTGTCAGCATTTTTCTTCACAATTATTGCAAATTTCGTGTTCCCATGGAAGCTGACCGATGGTTGACAACTTATTAGTTCATGCCTCTCCTTTAAATCTAAGAAATTGTGCTTTTCAATGACAGGTTTTCTCGATTCCCTTGCACATTCATATCCTTCATAATGATTTGATTCCTTTCACATGCTGGGAACTGTATATATGGAAGGGAATGCATTTTAAAAATATAAATGCATTTTTACCGAAGAATCTTCTTTTTTTTTTTCTCTATTTTTAAATTTTTTTTAATTCCAATCATTCCCTTTGCAGCTTCCTTCATCACCCAAATGAAGATATTGATTCTCACATAAATTTCGATTTATGCCTTTTTCCTTTCATCATTTCCTTTTCTGCTTTTTAAATTCTGGATCATTTTCCAGTGCAGCCTCATCCTAGATCTTTTGATTTCTCCCATTCCCATTCCCATTCCCATCATTTCTGCCCCTCACCCCTTATCCGTTGCAAACCCTCCCCCAATCCAGAATCACAAACATCTGTGAGGTGTGGCGGTTTGATGGTGCGACCGAATAGGCAACCCGATGGTGGCCGTGAGCTCGCGACGGCGCTGTCCACGACCACAGGGGTTCCACAGGTGCAACCCTCTACCAGTTTCATGCAGAACGCTATTGCAAGGTGAGCATTCTTCCGCGACTTTTGCTATCACTCCTATCGGTTATTCTTCTTAGCTTTTTATTTTTTTTGTTCATTATCCTTTTTTCATTCCTCAATTTTTTAGTTGTTGCACATCACTCCATTGTTTTTGTCGCTGATCCCCTTTCATGCTCTTTGGTACCAAAAAGAGTCTCACGAACCCCATAATGATGATCTGCATAAACCGTTGGATGGTGGATGCGGGGGTAAGGAGGGCCGTCTGGCGCGGCGGTGCTGCGGGGTTGGGTGGCGGCGCGACGTGGTTGAAGGTGAGATGCGGAGGCGAGGTGTTGGTTGATGGAGGTCTCACGATAGTGGCTGAGGCTCAATGTGTTCTCACGAACGATGGCTGTGTGCTGGGCTCGCGGTGGTGGAAGACTACGATGCTACGGCTGTCATGTATGACTCTGAAGAGTGTGAGTGTGGTGGTTGTGCTTAGTTCTCCTCTTCCTCTCCCCTGTTCCCTTTTGATTTTTATTTGATCCACTCTGATGGGATTGCTTTGTCGCAGTTGAGGAAGGGATAATGGTTCGGTTCTATGATGGGAGTTGCTGGGGCTTGAAGGAACCGGAGGATGGAACCCCATTTTTTCGGTGATGACAATGTTGGGGTATCTCTGACTGTGAGTTCTAAAATTATCTTTTGTGGTTGTTGTTTAGTTTGGTTTCTGCTATTGATAGAAAGCTTTGGATTTAAGATGGATTTAATTATATTGCTTTATATTGATTTTGTTTTTCCGATTATGAACATGTTGTATTCATGTCTTATATCAATTTTGCATATATCAATTTTAGTCATGCTTCATATAAATTTCTCATGTGCGTCCTATTTTCAAGGGTCATATCAATATATATATGCAAGTTTCTTACATTTCTCGATTTAATACAAATCATGCTAACCTTTGTAATTTTAGCTTTATAAGACAATGCTTCAATTTACTCAACTTTGCTTCTGCCATGAGTGTGAAAATAGGCATTGTGCATCTGCTTTAGTCACAGAAGCCTCTTTCATTTGTGTTTTTTTTTATGATTCTCTGATATTTTACTTTTGTAATTCTTGCTGCTTTATTCACAGGAAGGCCTGCAGCAACGCTAGAAATGTTCCCTTCCTGGCCAATGAGATTCCAGCAGCAAGTTTCTGAAACAAGCTTTTTTGACATTTGTTGTGTTTCAATATAAATTTAAGCTTTTTCTAAACAAACTTCTTGGTGTTGATGAAACCAAAATGAGTATACTTAGACACACATTATTTCACATCTACACAGTTCCCACTCTTTGATTGCAGCTGCCTTCACTAGAATTTCTACACACTTTCATTTTGATTCTGGAAGTACAAATTTTGTTGTGTGGCATAGTTCATGCATATTTTTATGAAAAACAAAGTGCATTCAACGTATGAAAAGTTGTGAGGCATAATTCCAGCATATTTTTAAGAAAACAATATAGTCATGGTGCATCTGTGAATTGGTTTATCTTTTTACTTAAACATCTGATATATCTTGCAGCCTTGATGAGTACATTTCTTTTATATTGATGTGCCACTTTTGAATATGCCTTCATTGTGTTAGCTTATTGAGTCATATGGTGCTGACTTGGATCTAAATAGAAATAAAGGCCAAAGCATTAACTTTATTTCAAGGTAAGTTAACTTGCAGTATGGACATTGTTTTATGTTGGCTAATAATTCATTAAGTTTGGTTCAAATGGGGATTTGGTGTTTTATGAAAAAACTTTGCCTGCAAAAAACAGAAAAACTTGGACCATGTGACACACTTGAGTGAATTAACACATACGATGTTTCCTTTGTAAAGAAACCTGATCTCTATGAAGAACCTATTCTTTCAATTCCGTAAAAGGAAAATATTGTCATCGTTTTATGAATAATAACAAAGTGTTAGATCTCTTGAAATTTACATGTATCTTTTCCCTAGCTTTAGCTAATTTAGAGAATATGTATTATCTTTTCTTGAAATTCTTATAAAAATGCAAGTGATGACTTGATTTGGGTTCATGTAGCTGCCATTACACTTTTTTGCGTTGTTAAGGCTTGGCTCTATGTTCATTCATGTGGTTTTCTTAGTACTAAAGGGGTAGCAGAAACTTTTTGTGGAGAGCCTTCTAAGAAGCTTGGTTTGAAATACAATGGCTATGAAAATCATCGTATAAAGAGCTCTTTGCATTATCTACCTTTATCTTAAATTTCTTATATCCTAAATGTCTTTTGTTTTATGTTGCTTAAAAGGGACATTAAAAACATAGTCGGACTCAGAGATATCTAAGGTGTAAGCATATATGTTTATTTCTTATTTTGCCCTTTCTCATTTTAAATTTATTCATCCTATGTTTTGTGATTCATGCCATCCCGAATCAAAGTTATATCAGCTAAAGAGTCAAGTATTTTTTAAGTTCTATGTAGAGTTGTATGTATTGTGAAGGAATAGAAGCCATTTGTGTGATTGAGTTTTGTTTATATGAAATAAATCATGTGAGTATTTATATATGATGTTGAATTTGGTGGTATGACTTTTGTAGATAGGTCAAACTTAATGTAAGAAGTGATAATGGTTTTGAAAGGAAAGTGTTTGCCAGAGATGTTTTGCGAAAACTTAGCATATATTGTGAACATGAAGGTCTAAATTTATCATGAAGAAGGTATATAATGATAAAGTTGATTACATATAAGGATATATTTATGTGGTCTTCTTATTCCTAATTGTGTTTATAATTTAGGCTTTGTCAATATGATTCACCAATTGGAACTCATTTTACACATTTAGGTCCTAAACCTTCATACTCAATGGAAGATGATTTCCTGAACCAATCTATTTATAAGCCTATAAGTGACCTGAAGAGTGCTAAACAGGTTCTAACACAAGTGATTATCAATGAGTATCTTGTCCTATTAAATTTGTTGTCCATTATCTAACTTAGCAATGTAATGTCATGTTTTTTATAGTAGAAATCAATCTTTATCACCATTGGAATTGTTTTCAAGGACAAAAAAGCCTAAAAATTCCACTGCAGAAGGTGTGATGCTTATCCTAACAGCTTCATTCCTAAGTAATCTTGATTAATTCATATTTGCCATTTGAATTAAGATAAACAATTAATATGTTATGGAGCTAACCATTTATTTAAAAAGGAATAACATCTGTGTGATAGTGGTGGATGGGACTAATTCAGCTACTTTCATTTTGTATGATAAGAAGGCTGCTAGATGAGGTCATTATTTCTGCTTTCATAGATAAACACAAGATTGGTGGTGTATGTTTTAAATTATCTTACAAAATGAATATGGTTTTAGCTCATGTTATCATAGAAACATGCTTATGTGTGATTTGTGATGCTAGGTTTCATTGATGATTGTCCTGATCTAAGTATCTAACAAGGTAAATTGACATTGTAGATTTGAATATGTTACTTTAACACAATTTTGATAGTTTTGATTATAACTATATGAAATGCAGGATTTTTGGTCTAGACATGTGTGACTCCTTCTCGATAGTATGTGATCAATGATGGGTGGCAAAACCTCCTGAATTTTCACCTGATGACTTGAACCAACCTTTACTCAAGTTGAGAAAGGTGGTCAAGGGAAATAAAGATTGAATTCATTTACTCCGGAATTACAAAGTTACTTGTTACTTGCTGTTAGTTGTCTATTTAGTCTATTGTCATTTTCTTTTTGTTATTATGGTTGTGTGTTCAGTCCTGGTATTTGAACAAGTTTATATTTTGGTGTTTGTCCTTAAAGTTTGTAGAGCTACTGCTATTGGCTTCGTTAATGTAGAGCTACTGCTCTTACTTCTTTAATTAATTAACTAATGGTGTTTTATGGCTATCAATCACTTGTCCTTTGCTGTTTGTTATTGTATTATAGAACCATATTATGTTGGTTTAGGGCATATTATTATTCGATGAGCTATATTCGATATAACTATAGCTATAAATATGGTTCTCTAAAAGCCTCAAAATCTGAAATTGATGGGAACCAGGAAGGTATTGTCAGCAAGATTGATATCGGGATTGAAATGGAAACTTTCTTATGTGTTCTTGGCCTGCTATTTGATATCAATGTAATGTTAAAGTAAACAAGTCCCTCAAGTGTATTGAAAAATCTCATTATGTATTTAATTTTCTCAAAATCTCAATTACTATGACACATTAAAAAGTATGAAGTTTATATTCAAATAAAAATAGGTGATGGTAAGTGTATGTGATGTCAACGTATAAATTACATTTTACGTATAATCTAATTAACTTTTTAACCTTAATTGATCTTATATTATTGATAATTTTTTTGAAGTTCTTAATGTTACTGGGCTTTTTCCTATGTTGTTTATTTAAGTAGAATGCATGTGATCAATTGTTAATTGAAAGTTTTACATCATTAATGTATTTAATTAAATGCAACAAACAATCTATATTGCATTTGCACTATACTTCTCCGTGCAAAGCGTGGGTACTACATTAGCTATAATCAACAAAGAGAAATGACCACCTCTATCTCTAACAGTACAATTTAATTATATATAAAGATGCCTCAAATCAGCATTTCAGACGAAATTCATGTAACGAGCTAGGTTCATAAACCAAAGGACACTTAACGAAACAGAGAATGGATTATGGATAACATTTAAGTGACAGGGCTAACAGCCAAAGCATAGTCTAAGATGAGCTCATGCTAGTAATAGATCATATTTTTTTTTATTGAAAAATAGTATATTATGCATGAATCTTTATATATCATTTATTTAAGGATTTTCCTTTGTTATTTTTCTTTCTTGAATTTTTTTATTTCTTTTGCATCAATCAAGATATTATGATAGAGAGAAATGACCACCTCTATCTCTAACAGCACAATTTTATCATACAAAGACGCCTCGAATCTACGTTTCATGCAGAGTACATGTAACAAGATTATTAAAACAAATATTTTTCTAATGAGTACCTTTAGGGAACTTGTTAAATTAAGGAATCAAGAACAGAAAGTCTAGTATTGGAAAGATGAGATTTTATGTTTTCAAAATATGAGATTCACAAAATAATTTTGAAACTTGTTTCTTTTTAGTATCCTAAACAATGACTTAATGACACTTGTTAGCAAAATCTTTAAAACAAAAGACACTAACATAAGGGAAGAATTGGTGGCATTTTAAGTGACAAGCTAACAGCCAAAGCATAGTCTAGGATGAGCTTGTATATGCATCCGCGATCAACTATTCACTGGATTCTCAAAGATTGTGTGGGGGAAAAAGAGCAACACATGAGGCTTTTGGAGTTGAAACGCATGCATGACTTTGGAGCTGCTCCATGTAGATAATTTAGAACAAGGTACATTATTGGGTAATCTGATCAGCAACCGCTCCATACTCAAAATCAAGAAAGCCTATGTCCTGAACACCAAGCAAAAAAAATTGTAGTTACCTTTCAATAAAGCTAAGTTGAAGTTTCAAAGGTTCACTCATCTCAATCTTGTTATTAAGTACTGCTCGCTCATTCAAAATTTTAGAAACCAAAACACTCTGAACACACTGTTAAAACAAACTCAAGAGTCAAGTCCTCAAGTCTCAACACGTTGTGCTCCACTACTACTTTTGTCCATGTAAAATTGATTGACAAACTTTATTTCACATGAATAAATAGCTAGTGGGGCTTGACTGCCAGACCTATAACATGAACACAATTAGAGGAAAAAACCGGCACATAACTGAAGGCAAAGATCAGCAACCATATCAGGAAAATGTGAACAAAGTATCAACAAAGAAGACAGACAAATTGAAAAAACACACGCTGAAGTATAAACACGCGGTAAATGAAAATATTTTCAAGTTGTCACTGTCGATAAAGATAAAGAAATATTTAGTAATACCTTCCTATATCTTATCATATTTAATATTATATCTTAGATTAATTTATATTGATTTTATCATTATGTTTAGATTTTATTTTTTCTTATAAATAGGATTACCTCATTATATGTCATACAATATAACTTATCAATACAATAAATTCATATTTGATCATGAGAACTTAAAAGCCAAGGGCAAAGAAATTTTTATTTTTTGAAATAATCTGAATTTATTGTATTGAGGAGCTGTATTGTACGATATACAATGAGATAAACATATTTATAAGAAAAGATAAAATCTAAATATCATAATCAAATCAACCTAAATTAATCTAAGATATAATATAGAATATTCTAAAATATAATAAAAATATTACTACATATTTATTTATTCAAGGGTATCAGAGAAGACATCCACCATGATTTGTGTCAATTATTTTGTCATAGACACTCCAGTAATTTGGAACTCATTTGTACTTTATCCTCTACTATCATTTATTCCTTTCGTTCCTTTTAAAATGTCTCTTTTAAATTTTACACACAAATTATGTAATAATTGATTTCATTGATTTTTTAAAACAATAATATTATTTGTTTTTCTCACTCTATTAAATTATTTCCCCTCATTTTCTCTCCAATTTTACTCTCTCCCTCCCTTCAATATTCACATTTTGTAAAAATATTGAAAATAGAAACCTAAAAGAATGGAGCGGTGCATTAGAAATAAAGCTATCAAATACTGATTGAAAATCTAAAAATAATATTTAGTCTGGAATATAAAAAGAAAAACCGAAACGAGACGTTTAAAAATAAATAGAAGGAGTAATATTCTATATTGTACGTTGTGCTTGCTTTGGTCCGAGTCCCATTTTTTTTGGGGTCAGAGTCCGAGTCCCATTAATCTAAGCTAGAGGGATTTAGCTGCCAAACCTGATACAAAAAATCATACACGAAGAAAATAACAAGGTTGGAATATAAACTCAAATCAAAGATCAGAAATCGAAAATGAATATGATGATGGTCGTCTAGAAAACTAAAATCCCCAACCTTGTGACAAGCCAGATATGCAAACCAGCGAATCCACAATGTCAATTCCTGTTTTACTTCGCTTCATCGGTAACACGATTGAACCATGATTGAACAATTAAAAACAATAATAATCATCATGCACGGTTAAAGAAGGATAACTAGTAATTACCTCGAGGAGGATGCTGTGTGCTCTTGTTGGTGGCTAGTTGTAAGACCCACACTTGAGAGACTATTTTCTTTGCCCTTGGCTTCTATGTTTTCACGTTCCTCTTCATCAGTAACAAGCCAATTATAGGGAAGCTGGACTTTAGGCTCAGAACTGCCTCTGTTTTCTCGAACATAATTAAAGGGAATGCGGTTTATTTTACTACCCTCGTCAAGTTTCCGCGACGCAATCTGTGGTTCCATGAGAGAATCTTCGTCTTCTCGCTTTTTCAGATGCCTGCGAAAATCTTTGTAATGTTCTGTTTCTTGCTCTGTCAAATGTATTTGTAAATCTTTGATTTCATGCTCTTGCAATGGTATTAACTTCTGCATTGTATCTACATCTTGCTCGAATACCACGCGTAAACCCCAATTCCAAATCTTCAAATGTGGGTGCGCTTTAAATGAGATAAGCGCTCCTGATTTCACAAAATGGCAATGTGGTCGAGAGATATACATCAGCCAAATATGGTTCGAACCATCAGTAGTGACCTGGTTCAAACGAAGTGGCATACTGAATGTTTCTTCTGCTTGTTCAGTTTCAAAAGAGAGACAAAAATGATACGAATCATTTGAAGTTGATGGCCGAGGGTTTGCCTGGAATGATGCAAAAAAGGCAAAGCCAATCCAGTTGTCAGTGACAGTATCAAAGTCCACTATCCTTATTATTGAATCTCCTTCAAATTGATGATAGAACCACTTAGAAAAGTCAATCCTCCCTGGAACAACAATGTCAAAGCCACATCGAAAGTAGCGGGGTGCCTAGTAGAAGAGGAAGACAACACAAGAGGCGTATTAGAGCCGAGGAGAGAGAGAATTTTGTGTGAGCGAGAAAGAGATGAATAGCACACCTGAACTAGACTAAATAGCCATGGAAGTGCCAATAAAATCCAAGCTAGACTTCGATCATGACAGTAACCTGAGTTGGGGCAATCGAAAATATACAATCCTGATCTTTGATTACGAGATCCAGATTCTGTTTTAAAATACCTTCCACCTGATGAAGCACGTTGAGATAGGATTACAGGCACAGATCGAAGAGATCGAAGCTTATGGCAGTGCGCCAAATTTAAATATGCGAGGCTGCGTAGGTTCTCCATGCCACTGGGTAGTGTAGCAAACTTGTTTCCCTCTAGATTTAGTCTTTCCAAACACCTCAACTCTCCAATAGCATCAGAGATGGCATGTAGATTACAGAAGCCAAGGTCCAAAACTATCAAAGATTCTAGATTGTAGAGAGGCGTGTCATTAAATGCTAGGGAAGAATTCTCAATTTCAAGCAACCATCTAAATCCAGAGTTTGAAGAGATGTCAACTTATTAATGTTGGAGGGCAACAGGTCAAGAGTTGTGCAGCCTCTCAAACTCAAGTATTTAAGCTTTTTAAGATACCCAATAGATTTACCAACAGTGGATAAACTTACACATTGCTTAAAATCAAGGTACTCAAGACTTGAAAGCCCCATAAAATCTGGCGTCTTTTCAAGCTTCGTGCAGCCAGAGAGGTGTAGAACTCTCAGAGAGACTAATTCGCATAAAGGTATCTTTATCCTTACATTCAAGAATGTGAGTTCCCTGTATCTGCACAGATCAAGGCTGACCAGACTGCAACAATTTTGCAAACTCAAGAAAGCAAGCAGGCGCAGATGTGAGATTGATGAGTGGACCGACAATAGGTTTGTGCATCCCGTAAGATCAAGCCGCTCCAGATTTTGCATCCTTTCAAAATTCGGTGTCTCCTCGAGATATCTGGAGTTGCTCAAATCCATCCTTTTCAAACTTGGGAGATGCTGTCATACAGATTTCATTCCCATCATGTCAGTGTTTCCTATCAAAACTCGAATTTTATTTTATTAACATTCAAAACTCTTAAATTGGTATCTTTCAAAAATATGACAGGAAAAATTCTCAAATTAATTCACAAAAATAAAAAAGTACGCGAGTGTAATTAGTTCGATCTTTAAATAAATAAATTTTTTGTATTGCACAAAAAATATTATTTTTAATAAAACTTTCAAAATATATATATATATATATATATATATATATATATATATATATATATATATATATATAAGTCTTTGAATATGCTAATGAATTTAATCTACTTAAGAGATTAATTTGTCAGTATAAAGTTTATTATGTGATATATTTTATTGTGATGTTTTCGATAATGACTAATTTATGAGTTTTGCCTTATTTTGATAGGAAAAATAGTTTAATTTTGCTACTTTGAAATTCTAAATAGTGTTACACCATCATCAAATTAACTTTTTTTATTTGTATGAATTTTTAAATAGTATAATAAAACCTAACCATATTTACTAATATAGGAATATATAACTGGATGATCATGTAAAACCTTTTAATATCGTCAATGTATTAGAATTAAATCTTAAAAAGAAATCATTTATATTTATTTTTCGTATGAAATTTATTCTTGAAACATTCTTTTGTTTTGCAAAACGGAATAAATACAGAGCAAATAATTGTAGTATCAATATAAATTACTGTGTTTTTGTGTGTGTGTGTGTTTGTTGTGTTTATCATTCATCGCTCCACTCTATTATAATTATAAATATATACATTGACCACCTTTATGTTTATAAAAAGTATTGCAATCCACTCTATTATAATTATAAATATATACTTTAAAAAGCTGTTAATGAAACTCTTATCTCATGGAACTTTTTGGCTTTCCCGTTAAATGTCAATCCATCATTATTCGTCACTCATCATTATATGCTAAAATTTGAGGGGGAAATTCATCTAGTGCTGTAGAATTTATATCCAATAGCACCAAATAAATGAGTTATTCTCAATTTCTCATACATAAAAAACAAACCTTAGTCATTTAATATTATAAATATACTCCCTTTGATGGGAAATAAGTCAAATAACTATCTAATTTTAAATGTGTACAAAA
Source organism: Dalbergia oliveri (assembly GCA_030441495.1). Lineage (NCBI taxonomy): Eukaryota > Viridiplantae > Streptophyta > Magnoliopsida > Fabales > Fabaceae > Dalbergia > Dalbergia oliveri. The sequence goes on from JAMLFY010000006.1 coordinate 10,996,353, forward strand.
TTAATAAAACAATTGAAAATATTTCAATATCAATAAAATTTAGATATATTTTATAATAATATCCTTAATACTAATTATCTCTCTTCTTTAATTGTTTCTTTCTATACATTCTCTCTATTCTATCAATTGAGGGTATAACTAGAAAATAACAATAATTGTGGTCTAAAATTCCTAAATAAATAGTTATTTGTGAAAAAATAAATTTTAAAATGGATAATTATTTCTAATTAGAGGGAGTATTTAATTATATTATTATCATAAATAATAAAGAATGTAACCACTAGTATATATTTAGGGGACATATCATGAGTGAATAACTTTATTTTATAAAAAAATGAGAACGAAATTCTCAACAATTAGATTAATGAATGGTTGAGATTACATTTAAATATTGAATATAATATGTTAAAACATCGGCGAAAAAATTGCCTAATCTAGATTTTTTTTCAATAAACTTATCCAAATTATTGGCATGAAATAAATATTTAAATTTTTTCTATTGAAAAAGATATTTTTTTGATACCTTTATAAAATTTAAAGCTATCAATACCTTTCTAGTAATTTGTGGCTAAGATTGTAAAATGTGTCATACTAACTCAATTTATTAAAATATAAAAAATTAAAAATTAAATCACAACTATCGAAAATAAAAAGATACCAATAGCCATAGAGTATCGTGGGAAAAACCATTGAAAAAACATAATCTTTAATTTATTGGTATGGGATTTTTTTGCATATTGCCTCTCAATTACTATTGTTATTATTATTATTATTATTATCATTATTAAAGGAATTTCCCTTACCCAAAAAAGTATCATTAAAGGAATATAACTACGATCATAACTATTTCAAAGTTAAATTACAACGGAATTTATTACTTCAAATATTAACTAATATTATTTTTGATAAAAATATTAACTAGTATTATTATGACTTATAATTTAAAGTTAAGAAAAAACTTTTCCTAAAAAAATAAAAAAAAATTACAAACCTTTCTTATTTTTAAGGAGATTCTTTCAAGTTTTCAAACAAATTATGATTTATAACTCAATTTATTTATGTGAAATATGAATTTATTCAAAGACAAGACTCAATTTACAGGTTACAACTCAATTTTTATTCAGTTAATTGATTAACATAAAATATTTTTTATCTCTTTATCTCCACTACCCAATGCTACTTATTTTGAAATGTAATTTTATTTTGAATTAAACAAAATATCGTCCACTCAAACACATTTTTCATTTACCTTCACTTTTATTTTTATAAAAGATATTGCTCCTTTTTGTTCAAGACTTTTTCAATTTCATAATTCTAAAATTATCATGCCACCTCTAAGTAAAAGTATATATTGTTACATTTTAAAAAAAGTTGATGAGATAACTTTCAATCATTTGTTAAAGAAAAGAAAATAATAATATTAAAGACCACCAAAAGTACCTTGATGCCTTCTCACAGTCGATTGATATTGCTACTAGGCATGTTCAACTCAACAAGCCTATCAGGCTCAAACTTTGGCGGCAAAGAAGTGAACGGGTAGCCATGCCACGTAATATAATGTAGACTATTGGAAAGAAAATTGAGATTTCTTGAAAAGTTCTGATGATGTAATATGAGCAATTTAAGACTCCCCATTCTTGAAAATTCTTCAGCATTCAACTTGCTGTATTTGGATACATCAGCTTTTTGATCTAGAACTATGGCTTCAACATTGTTTGTTCCCTTAAAAATATAATAAGAATGTTATCACAAGGGGAAATGAAGTTACTTGAATTAATAGGGTACTTCCGTACTTGCTATTGTTAAAAATATAGAATTCATCATATATATATATATAGATATCTTTATTTAATAATTGAAATATTAATAGTTTCTCAAGGAAACAATAAAAGTATGAAATCTATAATTTTTATGGTGTGAAAAAAATTATAATTTAAAAAGATAAATTGTTACCGTTTGTGATATTATGGCACGATGAAAATCTTCATAAAGCCACAATCTACTCCACGACCCTGGCTTTCTAGGAAAATGTCTCTGAACAATGTTCTTTCCCAACTCTTCCAACATTTTATGCATGTAGATTTCACCGTTTCTAATGGTTATAAGTGATTTCTCGATGATAACTTGAATTCCAATACCTGGAAATAGTTGACAACAATCTAAAATTCGTGTAACATAGTCCACTCTCTCCCAATTAAAGAAACAAGCAATATGCAAAAATATTTCTTTCTGTGTGTTGCTTAATCCCTCGTAACTTAATTGAAGCACATCCATGATTTTGTTGTTAGCATCACTTCTCCCCAATTGCTTCAGGGCTTCTTTCCATTGAGTATCATCGCGAGGACCCAAGAAAGAACCTAATACTTGAATTGCTAATGGAAGACATTGAGCATATTTCAATATATCAGGAATCAGCTCCTCAAAATTGTTGGGTGGACAGAAGCTTTTGAAGGCTTTGCCACAAAAAAGTTCACGAGCATCAGCATTACTCAATAGTGGAACATTGTAAACTTCACATGCCCCACACACTTTTAAAATATGCTCATCTCTAGTTGTTATGATTATTCTACTCCCAGCACCAAGAAATCCAGGCTCTGTCTTCAATTTTGTGAATTGCTCTGAATCATTAACATTGTCTAGAACTACAAGGACCTTGATGTATTGTAGCCTGCTCCTTATAATCCCAGATATTTCAGATGGACTGTATATGTCAAGGTTTTTTTCAGCTAGAGTTTGCAGAAGAATTTGTCTTTGTATAGCTATAGCACCACCAGTTTTATAAATTTGGTTTACGTCCTCAATAAAACAGCAAGCACTAAATTGATAAGAGATTTTATCATACAAGACATTTGCATGAGTTGTTTTTCCTATCCCACCCATCCCCCAAATCCCTAAGACTTGACAACTATCATCCTCAGGACTTAATTTTAGAAGCTTTTCTAATTCTTCAACACGGGATTGTATTCCAATTAGACCATCTGCAAGCCCTGAGAATTTATGACGCAATTCATCTATCACCTTTTGTACAATACCTTCGATTATGCCATACTCTTTTCTGAAAAAGAGAAAAAAAATAATATCACCAAATTACACCAAGCAAACAAGGGGAAAACAATATCTTTTGTTGATAAATAATTAAATATGAAAAGTTAGCTTAAGCAAGCTTAATGCCACTTGGCTGCAATAGCATGGAGCACCCACTTAGTCAGAATCCATATTAGACTAAGAAAAGAGTGGCTTATGTACTTACCCACTTCTTATATCCCAACCAACCAAATAGCCCAACTCCTTCATAGCACTCCTCCACCGATTAACCTTGCCAAGATTTTCCTCGAATTCATCAAAATGTAAATCAAAAGCATTCTTGTACACGCCAGTTTGATGTCGCACATGAGATGGATCCACATCATAAAAAATTGGGAAAACTTTTTGTTCCAATTCTCCTGCATTCGGCTATAATCGCCATTTCGCCCAAACACCACTTCGAGTGAGCATACGTTCTTGAGAAGACAACAAGAGAAATCCGTGAACCTTTGATTGCTTGTATAAGTTGTGATGAAATGGATTCTCCTTCTCAAGTCTCTCGTCATCTTTGAAGACAAAAATGCCTTTTCTGATTAGATGATTGTAGAGATGATCAACAAAACGGTCATGGTGTCAGGACCCCTGAAGCTGATGAACACATCATATTTACAAACCCGTGGAAACGACGGGCTACCTTGATTGTGGTTGGGATCCATTTCGGTAGCAAAAGTAATTAAGGATATCTCCGTGAACGATATTGAATTAAGCAAGTAACAGATGAGGAGATGCTCCTGTCTGGAAGGGATCAAGTCAACTTTGGGAGCGAATTGAACAAAGATGTGGGAGTCGTAGAGATCATCCAAGGGGAATATGAGAGTTGAATTGCTTGATGATGATGATGATAAATGAGAGAGGCGCAGCCAGGTGTTCAGTTTAGGAAAGACAAGTGAGAGCTTCGCTTTAAGCCTCGAAGAGATGTGATGGACGGATGGAAACGAAGCGAAAGGATGAAGGAAAATGAATGGAAGCTGGACGCGGATAAAGCGTAGATCTTTTCTGAGGAAATTAGGAGGAAAGGAGTGAAGCCCGCGTAAATACAAAACTATAGTCCACTTTTTGTGGTGAGTGGACTAGCAGGCCCAATGCTTGGTGCACAGCTCATTGCATAACAATATTACAATAATACAATATTACAATAATACTTATAATATTATTTTATTTTATAATACATTAATATTTACTTTTATTAAAAATAAAATAATATTATAAATATTGTCATATTCCTAGCAAGTCATTAATGGACATGACTTGTATTGTCCCTTTTACGTTTTTCTCCTTGAATTTTCGGTCGCGGAAGACTAGGGGAGATGTACGCGGATGAAATTGATTTAGAAATCTTATAATTTAATCAGATTAACGAAATTATTCCATTTACTTCGGATAAATGATTTATTTTAAGTTAAAATCAATATAAATCAATCATTATTTCGATTTTAGATTTATGATTTTTTCCGACTCATTTACCGAAATCTCCAATTCGATCAACTATTTTTCAAATTTATTTTTAAATTTCTAAAGTCTTACATTTAATTTTCAGTTTAATTTTAATATAATAATAATATAAATTATTTTACATTGTTGTCTTATATTCTTTTGAATGGATTTTCAAATAATGGGTGTCAATCAACTAATGTTTAATTACAATATATGATTAGATGATTATATAAAAACTATTACATTGTTAGTGCACCCTTTAAATTTTTAGTAATAAAACTAATTTTATCATATTTATTGAGGATTTTGTTTTGGTACCCTAAGAGTGCCAGGACGTGTGATGTGATCATAAATATTTAAAATATTAATAAATTTAATTAGTTGGAAATGACAAAATTTTCAATTACAAGTTATTTCAGGACCCATGAATTTTATAAGGACTAGAGAATCTTCATTTATTTATATTTTTTTATTTTCTAAGATATCTATGATTGGACAAAGTGACTAATATTTTGTATGTACTGAAACCCATTTAATGGCTATATCATATTTATTTACATTGATCTAAAGAATTTATTTATTTATATTATTATAAATTATATAAAATAATAACCAATGTTAACTCTGCTGTTATATGCAGTAAGGATAGATTTTTTAAAAAAAATTAGTTTTATTTATAACTTTAACCTGATAATCTAAACTAAATTGGTGAATCTTTGATTGCTCGTATAAGATGTTAGGAGTGTACAGGGGCTGCTTACCAGTTGAACAAAACCTAAAGACCGATTTTTAAATCAGGTCAATTTTAAAACCCAAACTTTACTCGAATAACGACAAATTGTCCCAAGTTGGTCCAGGTTAACCTGGCATTTGAATAATATATAGGAATTTGGATATTGTACATAATAAAATTATAAAATTTTACAAATAAAAAATAAAATTTTAGAAATATTTTACGACATAGGTTTCAAAATAAACCATATCAATCTATAAATATCACCATGTTATGTAAAATATATTAATTCAACATTAAAATCTTATAATTTTTCATAAATTATTATAAAAATATATACATCTATTAAGGAATTATTTGACTTCTGGTAGGGTTAAATTTTACGTATAACCAAAAACAAAATGTACAAGATCAAATTTCAAGACCTAAACTCGTCCCAATGAGTTTCTGGCTGTTGGGTTGGCAATCAATACTGGCTATGAACACGCTATAAGTTGTGATGAAATGGATTCTCCTTTCAACCATCTCGGCATCTTTGAAGACACAAATACCTTTTTGATTGGATGATTGCTGATATGATCAACAAACCCGTGGCCTCTAAAGCTAATAAACCCATCGTATTTACACACCCATTGTCCGTTGAAACGATGGGCTTCCTTGATTGTTGTTGGTATACGTTGTGGTAATAAGGGCAAGATCTCTGTGAATGATATTGAAATTAAGGGAGAAGTATGTCATGACCTTGACACACTCCACGCAACCGTGCCTGCACTTAGACTTACTCAACCTTTTGAGCTAAGCACAAGTCAGCGTCACTAAAAATGACAACGGAAGCTAAGAGCAAATGAAAACAAGAGAACTTTGATGGAGAGAATTCTTTGTACTATACAAAGGGAGGCTTACAAATGACTTGGATGTTTTGGCCAAGAATGACCCCATATATACAGCTCCACTCCTCAATGGACGTGAAGATTGATTCTAATGGATGGTCTAGATCATGTATCCAGAACTTTCCTACATTCCACACATATCTACATATTTATAGGACTTTCTACATATATCTACTAAGGACATTCTAGGTACTTCTTCATGTCTCTACATGCTTCTAGATAGTTCCACATAATTCTACACGGTTTACATGATTCTAGAAGTATATAGAATTCTCTAGAACTATTTACACTATTTTACAGGATTTTACATTTTTCTACGGCTTTCCGGAATCTTTTAGAATCTTTCACAAATTAACCCCTCAAGAAAGACCGTTCATGACAATCTCCCTACCTATTGCGTAGACATCCTCGTCGTGCTCTGGTCATGGAGCGCTTTAGATGGTCTTGGAACTGCAGGAGATCTTTTTGTGTTTCCTAGCTAGCGTTTATCATTGGCTTCTTTCTCTTTTTCTTATGACTCAATTAGCTAACACCTCCTCTACCTCCTTGTTGTCACGACCCGACTTGGGAATGCAACCAACACATGAGGAATCTCATATCTCATATAAGCCTTGTGAGTTCTCAGTTTTTCTATATGCATATTAAATATATAAAATCCAGTTCCAAACATAATTTCATCTCTAATATAAATTTCTAACTCTTTGAAAATCAAATCATTATAAATACTTTTATAACCAAGCTCTAAATATATATCTCTAATACAAAACATATGAGTTGCTCTCAATACCAAATAAACTATAGAAATCATAATCACAAAAATACAAATCATGTAATATCTTAATGGTCTTGGACCCTCCGCAATGTACATTGGAGCACTTTATCTCTTACAATATACCAAAATGCAACTTTATTATGAAGTAAAGCTCACTAATGAAATCTACTGGAGACAAGGTGGATGGACCGGATGCTTAGCGTATCTGTAATGGAAGAAGGGAGAAGAATGAGTTTCATCTAAAAATCAGTGAGGAGGCCCTCACCCTTAACCCTCATGGGACACCAACAAACATTAGAAAAATATACATATATAAACATCAATACGAGTTAATGCAATATCTTTGAAATCATATTAATAATTGTAACAAAATAGCTCTAAAACTTATGTTCTTTGGTAATATAAACAATATTACTTTAATAGAGAAATAAAATTTCTGGTTATGCATAAATTATGTGACAAATAAAGTTTCTTGGTTATGCATATTAACCATGGCATAACAAAATCTTTGAACTCTAGGGCACCTAACTAGGTCCCATTTCTAATTTCTCTAGCCCTGGGGGTAACTTGGTATACCAAGGTTAAAAATACTCGTAACTCACAATCTTTTCTATAGTTACTATCTATTCTCTAATTCATCAAATACTTATTTTCTCTAAAAATTCTATCATATACTTATGCTATACTCTGGAAATCATCATAATATTTCACAAATCTCTAAATATAATCATATTCATACTCTAGTTCTTTAATAAAAATCACTTTAACAATAATGGTCTTACGAGTTTAAAAAAAATATATATTTCATGCTATATTTAAAATCATTATCTTAGTCATAGCTTGTAACATCATAGGTATTCATACTTTTATTTCTAATATCATATATTCATGTCACAATTTAATGAAATTAGCTCTAATGATCAACATAAGGATCATAGGATCTAAACCCACTCACCTGGAGAAGAAAGGGTGATAGTGTCAACACCAATGGAGCTTTGGGGACAAGGGATGGCACCAATATCTACCATTAAAGCCACAAGATTCTAGATTAAACTAAAATCTCTAAAGCTCTATTCTAACTGTAACAAAATTGGAGGAGCACCTTCACTCGACCATAATAAGAGAAATAATAGAACCAAATCCAAGATTATGAAGGAATGGAGACATAATCTAACAACATATATATACATTGATGATTGCGGATAATGGATTGGAGTGGATTTGAGAGAAAAAGAGGAAAATTGATAGAGAAGGAGAAAGGGGTCGCGGTTACGGTAAGTGAAACGACGTCGTCTCATTGTTTCTATCCCACTAAAGAGCTATAGCGGTCTAGCCACATCCTGTGGCCCCCACAAATATGGTTATGACTGCCAGTGGTCCTGGACCACTATAGCAGTCTCAGACCACCAAAACTCCAAAATTCGCTCACTTGACCGCTATAGTGGTGACAGTTCACCTCCTCTCTTTCCTTCATTTTTGGCATTTAGGTTGTCTCAATACTCACTTGTTTATATTTCTTAATTTTAAGTTAATAGGAAATCCTATTAACTTTAAAACATAAATGTAAATACGGAAATACCCCCTATTTGGATTCAAATAAAATATAAAAAAAAATCAAAATCCTAACAATTCAAAATCCAAATTTTGGATTTCAGTTCAAATATTTACACAATTTTCTAAACTTGTAGCCTAAAAACGAAACGTTTAAAGGTTTCATAAAATTCATTAAAAATCATTCTTCAACTTATTTTCCCCTAGGAACAATTACCGGGATTTTTGATCCTAAGAAAATGGTTCTATCATATAGCCCTTCAAGGAGGTGTAGGATCAGACTTAGTGAAGTTAGAATAAGTGGTGGGTCTGGGACTTAAGGCTATACAAATCCTGACTACCGACACATGTATCTCGGATATCACATTGTCAAGGACTTGATTACTATAGGTTGTGCTTGCGTTGAGTCGCCTCTAGTTGGTTCCTCCATGTCCTCATGGTATGGCTTGAGCATACTCACATGGAAGGTGGGTGGATCTTCATGGATGGAGGGAGGTTTATCTTAAAAGCCACCTCCTTTATTTGCCTAACAACTTCACACGGTCCTTCATATTTACGAATTAAGCCTTTATGCACCTTGCGAAAGGCTTTGAATTGTTGAGGGAATAAGCTTGATCATTATTTTGTCCCTATATTGTAGCTTGCATATCTCCTCTTTTTATCTATCCACTTTTTCATCCTTTTGCAGCTTTGTCAAGGTAAGAGCAGGTAACATCAGCTTGCTCATTCCAAGACTTAGCCATATGATATGCTCTAGGACTCTTCCGTGCATAAGATGATGAAAAAGTATGGGGTGTGATAGGTTGTTGTCCGTTCATGATCTCAAATAAACTTTTTTCCATAAACTCGCTCCTCTACAAGTTGTAAGAAATTGAGCTATATCCATGAGCTTAGGCTAATCCTCCTGGTTAGCACTTACGAAGTGCCTTAAGAAACACTCTAACAAAGCATTCACCCTCTTAGTTCTCCATCAATTTGTGGGTGAAAGCTAGTCAAGAAGTGTAACTCTGATCCCAAGATCTTGAACAACTCTCTAAGGTCAACCTGTAAAGCGTGGGTCTCGATCATTGATGATTGTCTTGGGCAATCCCCAATACTTCACCACATTCTTGAAGAATAATTGTGCTGCATCCTTAGTACAATCCATAGGGGCATGGATGAATTTAGCATAATTAGAAAATCGATCCACTACTACCAAGGTAGATCCATACCCCTCAGACTTAGGTAATGCAGAGATGAAGTCCAAGGAGACACTTTCCCATGGTCGATCAGAGTAGGTAGTAGTTCTAAGTCTGCTAGGGCTCTATTCTCTATCTTGTCTTGTTGACACATAAGACAAGTCTTCACATAGCTTTCCATTTCATCTCGCATCTGCGCCAATAATAGATTACTTCGACTAGTGCCAATATGTGATGTTGTCCAGGGTGATCAGCTCACTTCGCGTCGTGACATTCCTTTACTAGCTTTCTTCTCAAGTTATCCCACTTAGGAACATATAGTCTCCTTCCTTCGGTGTAGATTTGGTCATTCCTAACCAAAATCTCTTGGTCTTTCCTTCTCTAGCTATTTCCTCCAACTTCTTTGCTAAGGGATCTCGATCTAATCCCTCCTTGATTATTTGTATAACATTCCCTTCAGCTAAGGAAATGGGTGCCAACTCAGCCTTTCAACTTAGTGCATCCGCTACTACATTAGCCCTTATTGGCTTGTACTCAAACTCAAAATCAAACTCAACTAAGAAGTCTTGCCATCTAGCTTGTTTAGGACTCAACTTATTTGAGTTTGAAAGTAACTAGTGGCCACATTTGTCTTAACAATGAAATGTGACCCTAGCAAGTAGTGACGCCATGTTCAAGCAATGCACCACGCCATCATCTCTTTTTCTTGCATTGTGTAGCGCCGCTAATGTCATTCAACTTGCAGCTTTCAAGTGTGATAGGATGTCCTTCTTGCATTAAGACACCTCTATGGCAAAGTTAGAAGCATCCTATGAACCCGAAACGTTTAGAGTGATTCGGTAGGGATAATATGGGTTCCTTTATGATGATAGCCTTTAATCCATCAAAGGGCTTCTGACATTTCTCCGTCCACTTCCATGAGTGATTCTTCTTGAGAATATCATTAACGGTATAGCCTTAGCGGAATATCCCTTGATAAATCGCCTATAATAATTCGCCAAGTCCAAAAAATGATCTAGCTTGGACACCTTGCTTAGGGGTCCCTATTCTTTGATAGTCCAACCTTTTCCTCATCCATCCGAAGGTTTCATCCTTAATTGCATGTCCCAAGAAGTGAACCTCATCTTTGATAAAGGAACACTTTTCCTTTCACATATAAGTTATTATCCCTTAATGTCTTAAATATGATCTGCAAGTGATCCACATGGTCCTGAAGAGTATTGCTATATATCACAATATCATCCAAATAGACCACTATGAATCGATCGAGATAAGGATGGAAAATCTCATTCATCAAGGTACAAAATGTTGTTTGAGCATTGGTTAAGCCAAAAGACATTACCAACCACTCATACAAACCGTACTTTGTCACACAAGTGGTCTTTGGTTCATCACCATTGGCAATACTCACTTGGTGATAACCCGACCTTAAGTCTAGCTTTGAAAACCACTTGGCTTTTCCTAATTGATCAAACAAATCAGCTATCAAGGGAATATGATACTTTTTCTTGATAGTTACCTTGTTAAGTGCCCGAGAGTCAATACATAGCCTCAATGAGTCATCATGCTTCTTTTGGAATAAGCTGGTGCTCCATATAGTACTTTAGACGGACGGATAAGACCAGCATCCAACAACCTCTTGAGTTGCTTCCTCAACTCTTCCAACCCTGGTGGTGCTATCCTATATGGTACCAATACGGTGGCTTCATGCCTACTTCCAATTCTATCTTGTGATTTACCTTCCTCCTTGGAGGAAATTATTTCAGCAATTTATGAGGCATGATATCCTTGTTTTCCTCGAGGACTTTCTTGATTTGTGGTGATACATCTCTTTCTTCCATCATGGGGTCTTCCTTGAGTAAGGCTAAGTAGGTAACCTTTCCCTTCTTAACCCTTTTCTTTAGTTACATGGTAGACAATATAGGAGTTTCTCTAGGCTTGGAGAGTATAGGGATTATGCATGGAAACCCTTTTTCCATAATACACACCGCATCACAATACGGCATGGGCACCACATTCACTTTCCTCAAAAAGTCTAATCCAAAGACAATCTTGAAATCATCCATGGGTGCGATTGAGAAATCTACAAATCCTTTCCAGGAGCCAAGAGCCATTTCTACCTATTTCACCATTCCACTAAGAGGTTCTCCTATAGTGTTGATGGTCTTGAACTAACCATTCTTCTCCATGACATTCAACCCAAGTTTCTCCACTCCTGGTGTGATGAAGTTTTGTGTAGCACTAGTGTCAATCATGGCTACAAGGGCTTCCTTTTATGAGCACTTTAACGTACATCAACTCATTCTTCTTCTCTATGGGGCGTACTTCTTTACCCTTTAAGGCATTTAAGAGTTTAACAAATCCAACATATTTAGCCTCCTGTGTTTGGGATTCTTGTTCCTTAGCAATTGATGCCAATGTCCCTAGCTTGGGATAATCCTTAATTTGGTGTGACCCTTTGCACACAAAGCATCCTCCTTTAGGCATAAAAGTCTTTTTCTTCTCTTTGTACTCTCTCTTAGAAGAGTACTTGGAGTTTTTCTTTGGAGGAATATTTTTCCCTTTGTCTCCCCCACCTTTAGAGGAGCTAGCTTTAGAAGATATTTTACACTTGGAGTCCCTCGTTGGTACTCCGTGAGTAACTCGACCACTGCAATGGCTTCATCCATATCTGGACTCTGCCTTTGCAACCCTTGCTTTGCCCAAGGTTGGAATCGTCAATGAAGAAGAATAATGCATCTTCTAGGCTAAGTTAAGGATTTGAAGCATGAGTGTAGTGAACTCCCTCACGTAGTCACTAATCGTGGTTCTATGCTTCAATTCCCTTAACTTCTTTCTTGCTTCATAAACCACGTTCTTAGGGAAGAATTGTCTTTTCAATTCCTTCTTGAAGTCATCCCACTTGGATATGTTGCAAGTTCCTCTCTCTATGTTTGCATGCTTCCTTCTCCACCACAAAATTGCATTGCCAGTAAGATAGAAAGAAGTAGTATGTATCTTCATTTGTTCTTCTGCCTTAGCATTCAAAGTACCTCTCCATGTGCCATAAGAAATTCTCCACTTCTCGAGCGTCCCTCACGCCCTTGAATTCCTTTGGCTTTGGAGATGACCCTGAAGTTTCCTTTGTTCAACCTTACATACCAAGGTAGTTTGCAACCTGACTTCTTCAGGGATGCTCGGCCTCTTCAAGTAGCTTCATAACATCTTCAAGCTTGCCTTCAACTTGGTTGAGGCGTTCATCCCTTTCTTCTCCACTCCTAAGAGCATTCATGACATCTTCCTTCATGACATCTAGCTCTCCCAACACATGAGTCTATAAGGTTTCTTTGTCATACTCCACCATTTGAATGCGCACATCCATGTTTATTCAAGCATTCTCTAACAAAGAAAACCGTTCCTCCAAGATGGCAAAATCTTCTTCCTTTAGTTTGCTTGACCCACGGTCTTCTTGGTATGAGGAGGAATGACATTCCTTGCCCTTGAAACCTCTACATGTTCCTCAGTCACATTTGAATCCATTTTCTCCACACAAACCACTTGTACTCCTACACGACCCTTGCTGATGCCAAACTTGTCACATCCTTGGACACATTCCAATGTGACCATGCCGGCACTTGGACTTACTCAACCTTGAGCTAAGCACCAAATCAGCCTCACTAAAAAATGACTAGCAACGGAAGCTAAGAGCACAAGAAAACAAGAGAACTTTGGTAGAGAGAATGCTTGGCATTATACAAAGGGAAGCTTACAAATGACTTGGATGACTTAGATGGTTTGGCCAAGAATGGCCACCCGTATATATAGCCTTCCACCTCCTCAATGGACGGTGGAAATTGATTCTAATGGATGGTTAGGATTATGTATCAGAATTTTCCTACATTCCACACATATCTATATATTTCTAGGACTTTCTACATATATCTGCTAAGGATATTCTAGATACTTCTTCATGTCTCTACATGCTTCTAGATAGTTTTACATGATTATACACAGTTTTATATAGTTCCAGAAGTATCTAGAATTCTCTAGAGCTATCTACACTATTTTATAGTATTCTACATTTTCTACGGCCTTAGAAATCTTCTAGAATCTTCCACAAATTAACCCCTCAAGAAAGACTGCTCGTGACAAGTAGCACTAGCAGAAGAGTGGATTCTCATGTTTGGAAGCAAACAAATGTTGTTTAATTTTTTGCTCAGGGTTGAAAGTCAATGGATGTCACGACCCGGAGAGAGAATGTTTACACGTAAGGATTTGGATTAGGGGAAACCTCTGTCACGTGACTAGTTAATATGCATAAATAAATCGAATATATTCAGAACATCTCAAATTTAACTAAATTTCATAATTCTGAAAATATTTCTAATCATAAATCCTGAACATAAAACTGCATCAAATCCATTATTTGGGTGAAAGTCAAATATAATTAAATAAATAACTGAAATTAAAATAACTAGAATGCATGTCCGATTGCCTACACAATTATTGGAGCACTACTAAACTGACATAACCAATAGTAAGCTCCACTCCAAAGCGAAGCTCACCAAAGAAGCTATAGCACTACTAGGGAAGATCTTCTGGTGCACTAACCTATCACTATCTGTAGGTTGGGAAAAGAGGACGAGTTCAAAAATGAGTGAGCCTATACTCACAATCTACACGAGACAACAACAAATATTCATAACATATACATGCAACTAATGTAAAAGATTTTATATATAATTATATATAACTTTCTGAAAATCACAATTTAACTAAATTTATGGCAATAACTAGTAGAGAAACAAGAGATGTTTTGTACATAAAGAACTAGGCTGAATAGCTAAATTTGAGTAAATGGCTAATCTTATGGGCACCTAACTAGGTCCCTTAATAGACATATCCTGGGTTCCTTGTTGTGGGTAAATCGTCATCTAGTGGACTATTTGGTACCAAGGTTAACGATTAATCCTAGCTTTTAACCGCTGTTCTTTTCTCACTAATTACTACACGATAATTTGTACATAAACTGAATAAATTTGAAAGCTATGAATTCATATAATTCTAACAATCTAACTTAACATAACTGAGGTTCTAAAATCATGTCCAAGAGATCATTAGCTTGTAGACATAGTGATTTTAGAAGCATACATAGTATGTATCTGGCAATTGTTATGACTCATACTTTGTTCAACACTTTCAATAAATCATAGTTGATATTCTAAAATCTTAATAGGAAATCTATAATTGAAAACATGGTAATCAATATTGCCTATAAACATTTGACTAAGGTATCATAATTTCATAAACTGAAAAAGATATTTCATAACATGCAAAATATAAATATGGTCCCATGAGCTTTCTAAAATAAGGTTTTCATGATAACTGTAAAAACAATAATTTTCCTAAAATTGACAAAATCTGGAAGCAAGTATTTGATATGAGTCATTTTAGAATTTCATAAACGTTTATATAATGTTGGGAAAATAGTAATAATAACCAAAAGTATGGCTATGGCTTAAACCCACTCATAGTTGGTAGTCAGGAGTATGTTTCAACTAACAACTTGACTCAGAACTGAATGACATTCAATAGTAGAAGAGATTAAAGTCGAGTGAAATCACATTTCTCTCTAGGAAAAATTTCTTTAGCAACTGGTTCTAGAAAAATATTTGGAAGTATTATTATATATCAAATATATACTAGTGGACAACATAAAATTAAAATGGAACAAACAATTGTCCAAGCACTCTGTGTTTCACCATGACTTTAATATATATATATATATATAAAATATAATATAATATAAAAACGTCTATCGTGCAACTTGTATATTAATATTAAAATGATAATACATATAATATTATTAAATCTTTAACGTCATGCAATGCATGTATTAATATTAAAACAATAATTTATTATAATATTATTAAATCTTTAACGTTGTGTAACACGTATAATAATATTAAAACGATAATATATTAAAATATTATTAAACGATAACATTGTAACACGTATAATAATATTAAAATAATAATACGTTAAAAATTATTAAACGATTGATCATGCAACAAGTTTTATAATAAAATAATATTCAAATATTTACCAATTAATAATAATAATAATTCAGATGCTAATAAATTCCATATTTGGGGTATTACAGGGGGCTAGGGGCATGGCTTCTGCAATAATATAATTTCTTTTTTATGGTTCAAATAATATAATTTCTATATAAGTATAATTATATATAATTTATGTATAGATTTATTTTGATAATATACATATACATATATATATATATATATATATATATATATATATATAATTCAATAACTCACCCATCGCTTATTAAAATACGAACTCAACATTATAAACTTGATGTTCTTAATAATTATGAATTGGATAAATTATCCATAAATTTCGAGTTATATCAAGGGCAGATGAAAATAATCCATATTTGATTTTCCTAGTATTGAATTTTCTTGTTTAAGTTACTACTATTGAGAGATCTTTGGCCCAACACTAGATGGAAGGTTAATTTTTACTAATTATCTCTTAACTTAAATTGATGGAAAAATGGTTGAGAAATTTAACACATGTTTTATTATTGACGAGACTTATAATTTAAAGAAACATCACAATCAGTTTCGACAAATATGTATATCACATATACAAACTTTTATTCTCTGGAAATTCTTTTTATTAGCACATAATATAATTTTTATTCATTAATATAACTCTTTACTTTTTGGCCCTCTTTTGTATTTCACTATCCATCCCGACAAACTGCCGCTACAAAAAATTCGGTTAATTACCACACTTTTTAATCCACGTTGGGGTAGACGTGGCTAAATGACCAAATAATTCATCTCGTATCTCGTTTTTTACCACACAACATTTCCTGACACTCTTGCCGTTGATTCTCTTCTTCTACCACTGCAATTCCTCTTCGTCTCCTTCTCTGTCTCTCTGCCACCTTTGCCGTTGATATCCACCGCCACCGCCATCATAGTCGCAGCCTTTGGATCTGAAGTTTACGCATCATCATCAATCACGACCTTCTTCTTTCATCTTCCTCAACTCCACCTTTGTCGCTGATGCCGCTAATGGAATCACGTTCTCTGGATCGAACATATGCTTATCCATTTTCTTCGATTTAACTTTCTTCCTAACATTCTATAAATGAATTCCTCCTATTCCAACTTCTCTCTGTCTCAACCCTTTTCCCTGCCATTGTTCGTAACCAAATCCCCATCGAACTTCGCTATTTATTCAATCTCATCTTTGTTCTATGGTTCGAGATCATTCCTTATCATTTAGGAATGGAAGTGTTAAAAATTGAAATTCTAAGCTAATTGAACTCGATGAAGTTTAGGATCTTTTATTTATGTTTGATTATGAGTGGATGAATCCTCTTGTAGTTGTGTGGAGTTAGATTATCATTGTTAGACTTTGAAATTGTTATCGCACCTACAAAGCTTACTCTCGTTTTTTTTTTTTTTTTTGGAACAGATTTTGTGTATATCCTAGAGTTGTTCGATTAAATGCCTCCATAAATGAAATGCAACTCAACTCATATGTAAGTACTATATTTGGAATAATGTTACTCTGTTTATTGAGAACTC
Source organism: Dalbergia oliveri (assembly GCA_030441495.1). NCBI lineage: Eukaryota > Viridiplantae > Streptophyta > Magnoliopsida > Fabales > Fabaceae > Dalbergia > Dalbergia oliveri. The sequence goes on from JAMLFY010000006.1 coordinate 11,013,599, forward strand.
TTTAGTTATGAAGTAATCTTGTGTGATGATGAAGAACTTTGACTTAGTGAAATTCATTTTGGTGACATAGATTTGTTTAGAATCTAAGCTTGCAGCACATACCAACCAAATCATATTGTGGTTGTTTATACCTTAGCTACTAATAGGTGCATTATAGATTTAGGACTAACAATACTTTTAGTTGTCATGCAGCAATACCATTTTATATTCCTTTTTTTTTTTTTATCTCTATGTGTTTAACTGTAACAAGTAGAACATAATAGCTAAGATAAGATAGACACAAATGATTTTTCTCTTTTGAAGTAATTTGGATGTTTAGTGTTTCTTATACATATTTCAGGGTGTTCAAGTCAAAATTATGGCTATATCAATTAGTTGCATAGAAGTAATCAAAGAGCTTATACAAGGTTGTTTATGATTTCAAGAAAATAGAGACTACAAGCTAGGAACTCAATGCAAGGCTATCATGGTTACAAACAATATGTATTCAAGATGATTTTGCCCTTACTCTTGCTCTTGATTACTTTTTAAATTGTAATAGTGAAGGATTGTCTCTTGAAGCCTGATTCCTAGGAGAATGGTTGGCTTCTCAATGGATATCCGAGGAGCTTGTTAGTTGTCACATGCCATTGCATCCAAGAAATTTGTGTTTGAACCAGGTATCTTTATTCTCCTCGAGGTCATTAGCAATGATATTTTAACAAACTTCATCGGTTAGGTGGGAATTAGATAATGAATCCTTTGTTTGATTACTGATCATGCTCTTCTTCTTGGGTTGAATTAAATGCCCCGCAGAAGATCTTGTAGAGTGATAAAGACATTGTGAGGGATCAGCTTCTTGGGTTTGTAACTAAAATCCTCCTTTGTTGAGAGGTACAATTTTTTTTCCTTAGCTGCCTTGTGTTTGAAACTAATTAATATGTTCTCTATTTTGATATGTTTTGCATGGCTGACTTAATGATTCTATTCACCCTAGTGCAAGAGACCACATGTGTCTTAATTTTGTGGCAAATTTTCTGTTTTAATAATAATTTGTTTAGTTTCCACTGTACTTGTGTTCCTTCCTGTTTGTAGGGTACAACTTGGTAAATGCCTGAAAATAGTTATACATTCTGGTTATTCTGAACAGTGGCCTCATCTTCTAGTTGGGTGAAGCATAACTAATAGGATCAACAAGTCTGTGGTGCCTTATTCATGCTACGCATTCCTGCTAGCAAATATGAGTAAGTTTGTGTCTATTTTACCAGTTGAATGTCTCATGTATTTTGATGTTGAATTCTCCCGTTATGTGTTCTATTACTCATATATAAGTATAGCTTCTAATGCTTCAATTGTAAAATGCTACCGCTGAAAATCTGTTGTATAATTAGTCGATTAAGTTTAGAATTTAATTAAACTAGCTCAGGATTGGTTGAATTAGTTTTAGGTAGGTTTGGTTTAGTTTTAGGTGTCTAAAAATGTGTCAATTAGCCACATTTTTGGAACGTAGTTAAATGACATTTATGTGGCTAAGTAAGCGCTGTTAACCACATTTATAAAATGTGGTTAAATGAAAATGGAAGTATTGCTAATTGACACATTTCCCACGCATGTAACAGCCACGCCGAATGTAGGCGTTGGAAGAGCATTTTGCCACGCCTGATAAACGTGGTTAATCGTCATTATGGAACATGGCTAAATGACAATTTTTTTGTAGTGTGCTAAACAATTTAATAAATAAAATTTTATTACAAATGTATTTTATATAGGCAAATTTAAATGTGCCCATTCTTATTGACATAACATGTCCCACATTTTATTTTATTTTATTTTTTATGCAATGTACCACATATATTATTTACTACAAGCTGTATTGTCATGCAACGCACGTTGTGAATAAACAAATAATAAGTAACTTTAAGATTTTTATACAACATTAGAGTTATTTTAAAAAACCCAAAAAAAAAGAGTTATTTTTTAAAAATAGGGTTTCCGTTTTCTATACAGGATAAGGAGTTAAGAGCGAAATTTTTTGAAGATTCTGATGAATGGAAACTTAAGAATTTTGATTGGTTTTCTATTTTCATTGTATTTTTATTTATTTTCTGTTTTAAAAATTTTGTGTAATAGTGAAAAAAAGTAATATGATCAATTTCTTGTTTTATTTTTTCACTATTACACAAAATTAATATGATCAATTTCTTGTTTTATTTTTTTAGAATTCCATGAAGAAAATAATGAGAGAATAAAATCATGTTCCTTTTTCCTTGTTTTGCAGGTATTCATGGTTAAGTTTAATTAATCTCTTTGAGACTAAGTTTACCTTTATGAGACGTTTTCATAGACACTTTATGAATCAAAGAGATATTTAAAGAATTTAGCTAACTTTTACTGTACTTGGTCCTATGGTTAAATCTTATTTCTTATTTTCTATTCTTATTTATTTTTTTCAATAAAATATTTTTAAAAATAAATGAAAAATGAGTAAAATCTCAAATTGATTCTAAAAAAATTGTAAGATATCAATTTGATTTTGAAAAAATTGTGATACCCATCTTTTTTGGGTAACAATTGTGATACCAATCTGATTGTGGAAAGACCAATTTTCATTTTTAATTTGATATGTTGCATTATCTTTATCTACGCAAGACTTGTAAATTTTCAATTCTCACATTGCTGTGATGTACTCTCAAAGTAAATAAATTCCATTTTTTTCGGTCAGAATAACTCCCTTCCTATGCGTGCTCCAGCTGTCACGTAAGTCTACGGGTTTTGTTTTTTGGGAGGGAATCAAGATGTAAGTCTTTATTTTTTCTTGTGGTCTAATTGCGCATGGTGGAGATGGCAAAATGGACCTCAAACGTGACCCATTATTTATAACGGGTTGTATTGATAAGCCCATCTAATACTGTAAATCCGTATAACAGACCTTGCATAATTTGTAAACTAAACAGAGTGGCTGAATTAATAGTTTGCTGGAATGTAAAAGCTAGAGCACAATCCATTGTGAATTCACTGAATTGCGATGCCTATACTAGCAATGCATAATTGTAGCCCGACAAAAAAAAACAAAAGTAGCCGACAAATTGAGCTTCCAACCACATCATCTAATGAATAATCATCATCATCATGATAACTTACATTGCTTAATATGTTCTCATCCCAAACGCTGAACTCCACGAACTTAATAATATGAGTAAGGTTATGAGAATAACAAAATTGCATAACAAATATACATCACACACTTTATTATTTCCATAACATTATTCTAATAATATTAGTCCCCATAAACTCCTAGTAATGATAATATAAAATTTAGGAGAGCCAAAAATAATGTAAGATTGACTGACTCTTTCACAAATTATACGGCACATCAATTTTCCACAGCAAAACTTTGTTTTCAAATCAATTACTGATAGCAAGACACTGACGCAGTTAAAAAATGGCATTCTCAAAGAACTTTATGTTCACTTAAGGTTTATATTTCGGTTCCATAAATTACAAAAAATACAATTTGAGAGGATTATTTTCAAATGTCAAAAGAAAAACTACAAAAAAAAAAGACGTAAAAGGTAGAACTTAAGAAACGTGAGAACTAGCAAGCATTAGCATGTTCTACGGTGGACAAACCACAAGAAGAACAATTCATGAAATTGACAACTATGCGATGAAATTTTACAATTAATTTACGCTAAAATGGCATAAAAATATAGCTATATATTCTCATGAAATTATTAAATTACTATAAAACACTTGTCATTCATGTTTTTAATTAATATCATGGCGTATAACGTATTCCCTAAATTATTAAATATCATAGAATTATAGATTTAACATAAAGTAAAAACTTTAAACTCATTTGCATGCTCATCAATTCTAATAATATTATACACGTCCAAAGAAAAAAAAAACTAATAAGTATTATAGCATTCTTTGTTGCTGTAAAACTGCACGTGCTAAACCAATTATTCTAAAATACTATTTTACGAGAATGTAACCTAAAGAATGATGAGCTCTATTATATATATTTTCAAAATATTCTTAACATTTATTTAAAATGATGATGTCACCTCATCTTTGAAACACGTTATCCAATTCTTAAAATCATAAAAAATATGTCTTTATGACACTATCAAATTGAGGTAATAATTAAGACTTTAACGTAAAGTATTATGTTAAATTAATTTTCTTTAGAATATAGGTCATTTTTAATTTAAATTGACCACTAAATAAATTAAAGGAAAAAGATGTATATTTTTAATTTAAAAATAAAATCAAATTACTTTTTAATTCTGAAATTAAATTATAAAAATTATGATGTCATAACCGGATAGAGTAATATATAGTTATTTTAATTTTAATCTAGTTAACTTTTAAAAGGATAACACAGATATTACTAAATTGAGAATCTATAATTTTTTATTAGATATTCTGACAATAATAGCAAAAGTAAATTTGATTTAAGTGGAAAAATATTGCAAATAATTTAAATTCTTACCATCATATTATAGCAAAATAAAATACTATTCAATATATACAATACATGTAATATAGATAAAATATATAGTAAAGTTAAAATCAACTGAAAATCATTTTGAATTTAACAAACTACAAATTTTGTAATCTGTAACCATAAAACACATAAATTAATTATCCTATTTTGTTTTATCAACTGTTCCAAAATTTTATTTACCATATATAATTTATTTAACTAAAACTCAATAACATACAAAAGCAAGTGGTGGCAAAAGAGAAGAAACTATATTCTTTGTGTGATTAAGAGAAAAGAATGGTTGTGAGATTTTCCTTCATAATTATGGTGAAATATTTGAGAACATTGTAGAAACTAATAGCCTATATTTCACCTGCATATGCATATATTAACACATAAGGCATAGTTTTATTTTTTGTGATAGAAAATAAAAAGGAAAGCTGACACTTGAGTTTGGACAATAATCTGCTTCATTCCCAAGATAGATGAACATCTTGTTTAATTTTTTTGGTAGACATTCAATCTTGGATTCTCTCTAAGATTAGTTTTGCAATGACAAAAATTTAAAATTAGCTGCAAATACTAAAAGGAAGAAATTTCATGATCATTTTATAGAACTTCAATCCATTTTATTTCATTTGATTGATTGACCGTCATAGGACACAACTATGATATCAAATGGTATCTTTAGACAAAATAGGGTAAAAGTCATTCTACAATTTTTTTAATTAAAACTACATATGAAATCCATTTTTCAATGATATTTAGGAATCGAGGTAAATTTTATTAACTAATTTATTTATTTGTTAAACTCACTTTAGTAAAAGTAAGTGATATATGAATACAAACCTTGCATATGTTCAAGGGAGAGACCGCAACCATGTGGAGATTTGTTGCAAGTCATGATAAGCCAAGATTCCTAACCTTTCTTCTTCAGTAACATAATTCTGGGTTAGTGTTAATATTGGAAAAGCATTCTCTTATTCTTAAATGGCTCAACATGGTCTCAATTAATAAAATTGTATTTGCATTGCTTACAATTTTGAAAATCACACCTACAAAAATTATTGAAACATACTTAACAAACAATATATAATAAAAGACACACACACACACACACACTAAAGCATAAACCGTTTTAATGACAGGGACAACTCGGGGGTGTATAGGGAGCCTTTTGTAGAACTTTCACAATTTCGTCAATGGTTTTTCCATTAGAATGAAGCTTTCATCATTGTGTCATGTAAAACCAAAGCCAATAACAAAAGCCTCATATTTCTCATGAACATAATGCAAATAATAGAGACAAAAATATAATCATGAGAATAAGAGCATATGACAACGCAAAAATCATAAGGACAAATTCAGAGCGAAAACAAAAGCTACCATGAGAGTATTCCAAGGCATGGTGGGAAGGTGCCAGAACAAATAGGTGAAACTAAATTCGCCAACATGTTACAAATATAATTGATATGAAACTACCTAATAGGCTAATAATGACTTACTTATTAGTAAATTGTAACTGATATGTCTACACACATTTCCAAACCTTGAGTAGTGTGTAATAAGTAATTCATCCTATAAAATTAGTGGTATGAAGTGTATTTAAAACCAAATTAAATAACTATAGATTATCAATAATAAACATCCACTTGCTAGTTTGTTTTTTCTATGTTTTTTTTTCTTATGTTTGTAATAAATGTATACTACATAAACATAGGAATAAAATAAAATAAAAGGTAAAAAATTATCAAAAACACCAAATTTTATGGTATCAAAAGTTGTAGGTTCCACTTTAAAAAAGAAAGAAACCGAAACTGAAGAGAAATTTGGAGTAACTAAACAATTTGATAGATACACATTTATTAATGGAATTTTTTGTAACTTGGAAAATATATATCTTAAAATTTTGTATCTGTTGTTTTATATATTATTGATGGAGTGTATAAAAAATACTATATGTTTATATTTATTTTTTAGTGTAGAAAAATACAATATGTTTATATTTATTTTTTTTAGTGCAGAAAATACTATATATTTTTACTTTTATATCACAAAATATAATATAAGCAATAAATGCAATATGCGGTTATATGTATTGAATATTTCCTAAATGTTGATATTGATTACTAATTAATATTGAATCACGATTGTAGATGATATTGAGTATCGATATTTTTATGTATAATAGGTGATATTTAAAATTATATGATACAAAAATTAATATGTATTTTTACTGTGTTTATAGACTGCATTTAATGTAAAACACAGTGAATTTTACATATATATATATATATATATATATATATATATATATATTGATAACTATTTTTTTCAAAGAATTATGTACCTAATCCTTTTTCTATATGACATATTAATAATATGTGTAGTGGTAGTATTCTTTTGTGAAGATACCGCGTGATTGCCATAAAAAGTTTCATTGCACATTTTTTACACAAGATTATTTGTTTTATCACATGCTTTTCAATAAATCATAATAAAATTTTTAACGTTTATTATCATTATTATTATTATTATTAAGGCAATACCAAAATGAGCTGTCATAAATATATTGCAATTAAAATATGATCGTGCATCAGTGCATTACCCAATTAATCCGAGGAGATAGGAAAAACGTATAAAAGTAAAACAAAGTCGCAGCTGCAACCAGAGGAATCAAAATACTGGAAGAAGAGAAGGACACAATCACACAACACAGCAACAAATCTAGTTATCGACGCCGCAATACACGATACCCATAATCCAGCCTCGATCCATTTGCGCAACGAACACTTGATCCATCCAGACCGTTCCCCTCCCCTCCAAAAATAATAATAAATAAATAAATAAAGAACACACAACCAATTCCAATTCGCCCAAAAACCCCTCCTCCCTCCTTTACCACATATCATCAAATATATAGTTTAAACGTCCACACCAGAAAGTAACGTTTAAGAAAGAAAGAAAAATAAATAATAACAAAAAAGGGAGAAGTAAAGAGCCTTATGTTTTCGTGGGCAATTGAATTTTGAATTGGAATTGGTTATGGGTGGTTGTTACAGGGGTGAGGAGGATACGATTACCCGTTCAAGCTGGTACTGATCGGGATTCTGGTGTGGGCAAGTCCAACCTACTGTCCAGGTTCACCAGGAACAGTTCAATTTGGAGTCCAAGTCCACCATTGGTGTTGAGTTCGCTACCAAGACCTTGAACATTCATGGCAAGGTCCTCAAGGCCCAGATTTGGGACACTGCCGGCCAGGAAAGGTCTCTCACTCTTTTCTTTCTTCATTCTTTGGTTTGTTACTATTTTTGAGCTGTGCTTGTGATTGGTTCTTAGAACTCCTTCTTGTTTGCTTTGGTACTGTAAAAAATATGGTAGTTTCTTTATTTTTTAATTTAATTTCAATCAACGGCCTGAGTACCATACTAATATCACTATACATGATAGACATACAGTGTCAACTTATATATCATCCATTTGACCCTACTTGAAGCAATGCACACCCTCAATAATAAGTAATCATACATGTTATATATAAATAATATTTTTTATATGATTATCTCCAGCTAGAACATCTATTTTTTTATTGAAAAAGTAATGCAGATGAAATGATTTAATTGAATAACAGTGTAATATTTCTTTATTGTGTGAGATGCATCAAAACTATTAGTTTTTTTTTTGTTATTATTATTATTATTATTTTAAATGTTAAGGTATATGTGAAAAACTAAAAATCATGAGTTTGGAATGTCAGCCACCGTTTCAGTTAATAAAAGGAAGAGTAGTTGGGTTGATATTTTCCTGTTTACAATTTGAGTTGCTTCATTACAGTATACATTACATTTCCGGAGGCTCTATCGATTTTTATGCTTCAAAATTATCTGTAGGCTTGAAATTAGATATATAAGTTTTTGCAACATGATGAACTAAAGGCACACACGTCAAAAAACACTTTGTAATCATTGTTTCCAGCACCAACATCATGCTTTGCATCAAATACTAATCTGGGATTGGAAATCTGAGTTACTTTTAAGAAGTCCTTGTCTAATTGGGTCGAAACATCTTGCTCCGTCTCATGCAAACATTTGGAGTTATGACAAAGGTGAAGACAAGTTAAGATTGCAGTGTCTGAGGAAATACTTGTATGGCAATTTATTTCTTTGGAGTATATTAGTGTCATTTCCCTTTTACATTATTGCTTGGACAATGTTGATACCCTTTTGGATGGCTGTTTTACCCTACATCACAATGGTTGCACTTTTTTCATCTGTTAACGTGACATGCAATATCTGTAAGACTATAAGTACAATCACCCTTAACATGTTTGTGAAAGAAAAGACGGTCAACTTAAAAGTGCTTAGCTATCTGAAAATGTGCAACTACTTCTAGGGTATTCTGAGCAACAAGCTAAAGCCTTTTTTCAGTGTTGATTTTGTGACCAACATGTTAGTATTCTAGAGCCAAAATACTTTCTAGCTATTCCATTTATTTCTTAATAGAAATAAGATTTTTGGTTATCGCAAAGCATTTGATGGGCATTCATGTTCTAACTACCTGCTATGCCCTTTTCTTGGGGCAATTTTCACCAAGGAATTTCAGCTTTACTCTCAGCTCTTTCACCCTTAAACCATTTGCGTGAAATACAGAGATGGAGTAAATTTTTGTACTTGCTTTCTGACCATGGGATGGCATCTGAATTGTGTTGAATTTTGATGAGGGCTTCTTTATCCCATTTGATTTATCTGTAAACCTATCGAGGCTTTCTTTTTGTACCTTTGTTGGCTGTATACAAGTGCTCTGAGCTTTAAAATGATTTTAATATCTCAATCATTTGAAATGATTCACAAACTATCGGAAAACTGATACTTGTCCTACTCAATAAATTAGAAATTCTTGAGAAGTTGTAAAGAGACACTTCTACGAACCAATGTGGTAGTAGTAGTTACATAGCTGAGACTGGGACTTAAGGAGCTTCTAATTTTATCTCATTTTGAAGGTTACTTCCTTAACAGCATAGAAGGCTATATAGAGTTACCCGAAATTGCAATTTACTGAAGGATAGAAGTAGGTATGATGCTGCTCAGTCTGGTTGTATTGACTCCCCCATTAATTAATTGGAGGTTCCTAATTTGAATTCCCCCTTCTTTACACTCATCTATGATCACTTATAAAAGAACAAAGAATGAAGGAAAAAGATAGTTAGTTTGCCATTTGAGTTGCAGGATGTTATGCCACATCTCAATGGTAGTCTTTCAAGGAAACATCCTTCAAGCAAAATATGTTCTGCTGTGTTTATTCTATTTTTTGTTTTTTATTAAGTATACTCCCCAACGTTGGTGATTAGAGTACATAAGAATTTTTCTGATGGAATGTCTATGATGAAACCTAGTTGGTAAATTTAGTTGCAATGTATTATTAGAAAGCCTCAACTAATACCATTACTTGAATTGCTGCGCTAACTACATCCACTCAATGGAATTCTATGTTTCTGCTACATTTGAGAATGCTGTGAGGTGATTGAAAGAGTTGAGGGATCGCATAGACCCCAACATTGTGGTGATGCTACTCGGAAACAAGTGAGATCTTCGACACCTTGTTGCTATCCCAACCGAAGATGGGAAATCTTTTGCAGACAGGGAGTCTCTCTACTTCATGGATACTTCTGCTTTGGAATCAACCAATGTTGAGAGCGCGTTCATCGATATTCTTACTCAAATATACCACATAGTAAGCAAGAGAGCTGTTGAGCTGGCGACAGTGGCAATGCTCCAGCAGCTGTCCCCTCTCAAGGACAGACAATAAATATGAAAGAGGATTCTTCTGTTTTCAAGAGATTTGGATGCTGCTCAAACTAAATGGTTTCATCAGTAGCAGGTGGTTTTCATAGCCTGTTGCATCTTGTAAATGCTTGCTTACACGTGAATCTTGATATGATCTTGTAGAAAAAAGGCAAGTCTTACCTATTGTTTTGGGTGTTGTTAACAAGCATCCATATGCAGCATTTATGCTTGGTAAAATGGTCATTCTTTAAAGGGATTTGAAACAGATTGACCTGCCAAAAGTTCGCATAGGTCAAGTTTTATTTTTCAGTATTTTTATACATGGTATGCTCCAATTATGGTGCAGCCAGTAACAGTTTGAGTCTCATTGTTATAGAATTACGTTTCTAAGCATTGAGGAGCTTGTGTTTTGTTTATAATTGTTTATATACCATATGGGTTCCTATAATGTAGGGACAAATTTACAAATGAAATTTTCATACACAACTTTTTCTCTAGGGAGGATATTATGGAAATCTCATTTGTAGCGAACGTTGTTCATCCGCAAATTCAAGGGATTCCATACTGATATTAAAAATAACTAAATATGTCCAGGAAGCAATTCTTGTGAAGACAGCTTATAATTTCTGTGCTTATGCAGTGGAACATAGTGATGGAAGAGAATTCTAGTATAAATATATGGATGATAATTCTAGTATAAATAGGGAGTAGTGTCATTTGTAAATGATTAGTGATAGGTAAAAAGTTTAGTTTAGCCTCTTCTTTCTTTGGCAATCCTCTCTACTCTATACTCTTCATTTCTATTCTCTATTATCCCAAATTATTCATGTATCAAATAGTGTTTTCATTGTTCACCATACTCGAATTTCTATGGTGGTTTGTAAAGCAATTAAAAAACAAACCGGTACCATGAACGAGTATTATCTAGCTTTTATGACTACTCATGCTCATAATGTTCATATGCATGATCCTAAAATATTGATTACTTGCTTTATTATCAATTGATTGAAAATGACACTATCCCTAATTATATTAGAATTATCTTCCATCACATAGAACAAGAATGCATCTTATAAATGGTTTAAATACACTGAACTTATAAAAGTATTTTATTAGCTCAAAAAGAGAGAGAGATGTCCTTAAATATCCACTTTCTTACTAGGATGAAACTTCAGTTTTGGCAAGGAAAACACAGAAAATTTTTTTTGGATGAATACAATTTCAACAACGTATTATGAAGTTTGTGAAATTCACAAGTGAGTCTATCTTAAATGTAGTTGATAGGATTTATTTAGTTTAATTATTTTACAAATCCTTATAATTTTACTTAATTTTTAATTAAATTTCTATAATTTAATTTTTTTTTAACTATGTCCCTATAATACATGAGATTTTTTAATTAGATTTCTACTGTTATAAAAAATAAAATATTCATATAACATTTTATTTTTATGAGAAGATGAAGAGGAAAATATTCATATAACATTTTATTTTTATGAGAAGATGAAGAGGAAGATAGAATTATAGGGCCTATAGAATAATTAAATCATTTTTATTGTGAGTATTCCTAATGTGATGTACCAGAATCCTCTCTAAGCTTCAATCTCTAAGATCCATAATATATGCCCGTAGACGTGTCTACTAATGTGGTGCATGTGATTGATTCAAATGTATAAAAACAATATAAGTAATGGATTGATCGATACTTACACCAGCGGTGGCTTGCTAATATTTATTTGTCCCAACACAAGTGGTTGATTCCCATTGTTTTGCTCAAATGTTTAAACCATACAGGTTCTTATCCGTGGCGATAAATTTACAAGTGAAATTTTCATATACAAAGTTTCTGTAGCTATATGTAGTATTATGGAAATTAGTTTACAAGTTCTTCAATCCCAATACTGATACTAATTAAGAGATTCTATAATGGGAAAAAATACTGATCAAGAGATATGTCTCTAAACACAACTAAATACTAGAATGAAATTTTAGTGGTGGCATGGATTAGATCCTTATTTGCCCCTTGATATGTCTGCCAATGTGGCGCATGTGGATGATTCAAAAACAAGAAAAGGAATGGACGGATCAATTCTACACAAGGGGTAGCCCCGCTAATAATTATTTATTTATTCCAATGTACAAACTACAAAGCAGAGGAAAAAGAAAAAGAAATACGATGAATCGTAAGATAAATTATTTCTTTTTATATCTCCAATATATATTTTTTTAATAGCGCACGATTTTCAGGCCGCGAATATTATAACACCGCTATGCAAGCACAGCTGGACAAAAGGGTTAAAAGGGTCCACGTGTTATCCTGTGATGCCACCGCACTGGATCGCGCTGGCCCTCGGAATATTCCTCCGCCGGAAAACTGCCGAGCACTCCGGCAACTCGCCGAGGCCGGCGAACAGCGACTCCTCCTCCCCGTCGTCCTCCCCAGCCATCAGCGCCACGTCCTCCACCCCGCCGCAGATCGGGCTCTCCAGTACGCCGCCGGCGGGGGCCACGTCGTCGAACCATCCGAACTCATGGTGGTGGTGGTGGTGGTGGATGAGCAGCACCGCAGAGTCGCCGGCGAGGTCGAGATCGGGGTGGTTGGCGAAGATCGTCAGCTCCTCCGGTGGAAACCTTCCTTCGCCGGAGGAGGAGGAGGGGGAGGTGGCGGCGGCGACGTCGTTAATGGCGGAGGTGACGGCGGCTGAGGAGGAGGAGGAGGAGTGGGATTTGGTTATGGGGAGGGAGTGGTTGTGTTCGTAGGCGTACGTGACGATGAGCTTGGTGGGGTCCACGCGGCTTCGCTCAACTTGCTTTCTTGCGGGGCACCCCTTTGAGCTGCTGCATCGGTAGTATCCCCTGCAATTTTGTAGATTCAAATTAATTAATTAATTAATAATACTTTAAGATTAATTTTAATGTATTAATAAAAGAGATTTACAGTCTTATCTAATTATAATGTTTTTTTTAAATTAAAGTAGTACAAGTTTTAATGCATAAATTAAATCATAATTTTCATTTCCAAAATTTAATTTTTATAGACTGATGATATTGCAAAATATTTTTTTATTATCAACTATTAAAATTTTACCAACATGAGAAATTACAGAAAACAACTATCCAATTATCACAGTCACCAAATATGGTTTGTCATTTCAGTGAATTGTATTAATTAATAGTATAAGACTACTCCTATTTTATACTAATTTTGTATAAAAAATTCTTATTATTAATTATGCAATGATCACTCTCTTTTTTTCCCCTAAATGAGAAGAAATGTAATAAAAATACTCTTATTCTTTTAAAATATCTGTTAATTTTGATTAAATATAGATATTAAGAAAAATAATAAATGATATTGATAAGAGAGTAAAATATAATGAATGGACTAATATATCTTTATGTATTAATTAATATATCATAATATTCAAGACTAATATTAAACAAAATGATTTACAATTATAAAATTAATTAAAAATAATAATAAAAAAATAAAATTAATATTTTATTAAAATATAAAATTGATAAATATTTTAAAATTTAAAATTATTTAAAAGTGGACAAATACCTAAAAAAGAAAGAGGTATTAAGGTTTCATGCGGATTGGATGACAATCCAAGACGAGAAAATGTCATTTATGGAATGGGATTCTTAATTTCTTTAGCCATATATGAAGCGCGTGTTTCTCAAACACAAGTACAAAACACCTAGTTTTGGTGGTACATTCATTACGTAAAATATTCTTATTGCCTAAAATGTCATCTATTTAATAGTGTTTACACAAACTTAAATTAAAGTTAATAATTAGTAAGTAATTTTCACAAAAGTACTATATTGATTCTCTGAAATTCAAAGCGTTAATAATATTTAGTAGAGCTGGTTGTGGTTTTTGTTTCTTCACATTATTTCATTTTCTATACAATTATGATTTGCAGACGAGAACCCATACAAATTCAACACGAGTTAATTATAAATTGATACCTTGCTGGCAAATCTACCATCTTTTTAGTCAATTTCAAAATTATATATACTTTTTTTATAATGCAGTTGACACAATAATAGTAAGTGTCACTTAAATGCAATGTTGCATATATATATATATATATATATATATATATATATATATATATATATATATGCTCTTATTTTACCTAATTTTACCTATTCACACTATATAATTCATTGGATAAACTTGTGAAGCCCATTATAATAGACAATTACATAAAACTTCCAAGTCGAAATATTCATATTCGTGGAAACGAAAATTAAATATAAAAATAAAAAGAAGAATTTTTCTTCGATAAACCAAAATATCAAAACTTAGACAATGACGGCTTCCGGTTCGACATTTTTATATTATCCAATTATTATAGCGTGACGGCAACGCGGTTAAGAGCCCGCGTGTGCTACATCACAATTCACAACAACCTAAGTTTTAACTACCACCACGACAACCCACATGCGCATTTTAGCACAGCCGCCTCCATAATGTTTTCCTTCCCCGGCGGCCGCCGCCGGCTACCGCCACAACCCCTCAACATTCCGCCGTGAACATCAAGTTCCCCTAAACACCCTTTAATTATTCGATTAACATCCAAATTCGGTTCTTATTCCAAAACATATCCAGCATTGTTCGCTCCCAATATAAACCTTTTATCTTGATGGCTTAAACTAAGGTTAACAACATGATTAATTAAGCTTTAAAATGATGATTAAGAAAAGGCAATTAAGGTAAACGAGTGGGTTATTAGAAGTGGCATAGCAGTAACAGTAGTACCTGGGGTAAGGTGAGCCTTTGATGGGCTTCTGGCCGTACTTCCTCCAGGCCCATGAATCGGACGGTGGATACGTCTCTCCTTTGCTCCTAGATCCATCCACGTCACCGATCGGTATTGTTACCACCTTCTTCTTCATCTCCCTCCTACGTATAGTACCATGAAAAAAACATGAAACCCCCTTCAACGGTTAACTTCCCAATTAACCCCCAAAAAATAAAAGATTAAAAATTAAAATCAAGAAAAATTGAATAAAAGAAGAAGAAAATTAAAAACTTGAAACCTTTTCTTAGGTGATGGTGCTTCAGTTTTTGTGTCATCACCGGAGGAAGGAGAGACAGGCCCAGCTTCTGAGGCGGGCTCGTGCTCCGGCTCGGGTTCATCTGGGTCAGCCACATATAATGGTCGGGTGTTGAGTCTACGGTACATGATGGGCTTGATATTGTGAATCTGAGGGGCTAATTAATAATTAACTCTTGATGAATATGTGTGTGTGTGTGTGAATCAATATATATATATATGAGTTGTTGTTGCTAGTGCTAGAAGTGATGATAGGGTGAGTGGGGTGGCCGGAAAAAGAAGTGGGGAGTGGTGGCCGGAGAAGTGGTGGTGGTGATGAGGGAAATAGGAGGAGCGGGTGAGGGTGAGGGTGAGAGTGAGAAAGAAGGAGAAGGGGCTGTGATTGGTGTATGTTGTTTAATATATGAGCCGCCATGGTGACAGATTGGCAGAAGTGTTGTTTATTGTGGACGTGCGAGCAAATACCCAATTAAATAAAACATTTTACATGGAAAGGGGATTTATTGACAATGTTTTGGATTAATCATTCATTGGTTGGGATTTAATTTGTCATGATTACTCTACGTATGGTATGCGTATGTATTATGGTATAGTGTATGATTAGGGTTAGAATATGTATTTTTGGTGCTGCGATTTTGTCATATGTTCACATTATATTGGATATGTTATTTTCAGCAAGCTTTTGAGTCTTGGTGATTTATGGGTGGTAGTAATACTACAGAGTTTACATAGCTTTTGCTATTAGAATATATATATATATTCATCTGCTTGCTTTAAAAGATTTACGAATAAAAATTAGTTTAGCTTTCACCTACATCGATTCAATTAATCTTTTATATTTTACACAGATATATTATTTATATATAAAACTTCCACATTTTGTTTCATTAATTTTTGGTCTCTGCTATTTTTTATTTGATTATGCATAGTTAAAATTAAAACAAGAAGTCACTAAGATTGATCTAGTGATGGGCTTGAATAGTATGCAAAGCTACTAAATTAAATCTCATAGTAATTGCATAAATACAAAAAAAATAGTACAAACGAACAGATTAATGAAATTTGAAATATTCCAAATGCAAAATCACTTTGCAGGAAAAAAAATAAATAGAAATATATATATTTTCTAATATCAAATGAAACAAGAAAAAAGCTCAAAGGCAACGTTTCAAAAGCGTTGCCTATACACAGAAAAATGTTGTCTTTTCTCAAAGGCAACACTTTTCGAGCAAAGGTAACGTTTTCGGAGGGGTTGCTTATACTGGCGTTACCTTTTCTCTAAGGCAACGTTAGACAGAGCAAAGGCAACGTTCCCTGAAAAAAGCGTTGCCTTTGTTGAATCAAAGGCAACGCTTTTGTTGCCAATCAAAAGCAACGGTTTTTGCACCCTTAATGCGTTGCATTTTATTCCGACTTAAGGCAACGCTTTATAAACGTTGCCTTTTCTCTGGTTAAAGGCAACATTTTATAGCATAGCTTTTTCCTTGTATTTTAGGCAACGCTTTATAAGCGTTGCTTTTTCTTATATTTTAGGCAACTTATGAAAAGCGTTGCCTTTTCTGACGATTGCTTCTTCTCAATTCTGATTGTATCTGATTCTCAAAACAACGCTATTTTTTTTTTTTTTTTGGTCTTAATTTGATATTCTTAAAACCAACCATTTTTATAATATCAAATTAAACTATATATATTACCTTTTCTACATAAATTAGAAACTACATTAATTTTGAACAAAAAGTTAATTAATCGATTGAAATTCATAAATAAAAAAAACCAATACTAATTAATCAACTAAGTAAAGAACTAAGTAAACAAAGTCATCTTAAGCATATATGGTAGTCTATAATATAACGGTTAATACGCACATGTCTAAATAAAAACAAGTCTAAAACACACAAGTCTAAATAGAAACAAGTTTAAGTTCAAACCAATTCACATCTCTTGATATGCAACACACATGTCTTGGGAGAGATATCATCAAGCCAGAATAATTAGCACGAATTGCGTCAACGTGACAGCAACACCTTCAATTAAACAAAATATTTATGTAGCGCTACTAAATGAAACACTTACCTTTTTTTGAATTTCAAAGAGAAATTTAATGTTGTCCTCTGACACAATTCTTGGTGATGTAGCATTCATAGTATCTGGAGCTGTTGCCAGTACGAGCTGCGAAAGAAAATAGTGTGTCATTCAACTAAACAAACGAGAAAACAAATCCGGCCTGATGATGATTGCATAATCCCTCATGTTGCAGAATGCATGCTAGTGTCAATGTATCAGGTAGATCAAATCAATATCAACATCAGTAAAGCTATAAAAGGAAAAATGATAAGACCCCTCCTTGTTGGCACTTGGTAAAGAATGTATACTGGGAAAGGCTTTAGGGAAAAAGGCATTTTTTTCCCTTATACAAACAACTTTGTCTTGTGGTATATTTTATTGTCCAAAAGTTCATGCACAGAAGCTACAAGTAAAACAATATCCATCCTTTTTACGTGAGAGGAGGAAAGAAAGTCACTGCATAAAATAGAATTCAAAAAGCATTCTTCAAGCAGAGTCGGTGCACATTGTACGGATCATGAACTTGATATGTAGATCTATTATGGGATGTGACAAAAGAAAATATGCCAGTGTAAGAACCTGTTCAATTCTGTAAAATGGAGTAAGATGGCTGTCAAAAAACTGTTTCTCTTGCGCTGCCTTACTCCCAGGTCCTACCCAGAGCTGTGAAGTGTAGGTAGTTATTATCACAAACTAATACCAATTCAAAGAATTATATCAAGAATAGATATGTTCAGAAATCAAGTAGCCTAGACACTAAACCATTAAGTCATAACAACGGAATGTTAAACCTACTTCTTACCTGCCTATGCATTTTGATTTTTTCATTACATTTGAATTCAAAATTGCCAATGGTTCATTATACCTCTATTCTCTTACCAGACAGGTTTTAAATTAACAATTTCACCCATTAAAACAAAAGTTCTAAACTAGTGTCAGCAACCTTATTTTTCATCAATAAAATGATTAGTATGAAATACCATTGGATGATCAAAACACAACTAAAATTCAGTTTCAAATTATAATTCAAGATAAAAAGAAAAGATGGTCACTTAAAGAAAATTAACCAATCAGTAGAAAATGAAAACAGCAATAAAGTGGGAACTCAAGTGGGTGCAAATATCAAAAGTGAAACAGATCTGCCAAAAAAGTCATATCAAATATATAAAGCACATTGGACATCTCTGAACTAAAACCAGATGTCAAAATGTTTACATGGGATATAAAGCCAACTGCTTATAAGCTTCAAAATCAGAGAGATGAAAAGAGAAATTTATTCACTGATACAAAAATCAAATACACCTGAATGGCTGCTTTAGGCAAAGAACAAAACCTATTTTAGAGGTGGATACAAGCTTGCTCAGAAGGATAATAGACTCAAACAATATTTTATAAAAAAGAGAAATAACTATGTAATACTTACCTTCTCAAGCCGTGTCTCAACCTTCAATCGAATTAGACCAAGACAAAGTAGAAGAACTACAGCCAGAGATGAAGACAAGACCGTAATTGGATTTTTAGCAACATATGATCTGTATTTCCTGATCAGATTTGCAGACATGAGGTCAGATATCGCTCTATGTAAATTGACATGCACATTGATAGCACGAACAATGACCTGTAAAAATTTGACATGTATCCTTGCACAGCTGAGAGCCAAACTCCATTTCTGTTTTGTGAAGCATCTTCAATCACCTTATAATCATCATTGTCAGTCAAAACAAAGTCAGATTTGGAAAGCATTCATAAGGAAGAAAAGGAAGCAAATCCTGTGAATTGCAAGCCAACATGCTCGGTAATATTATAACACTAGTGGAGATGACAATGATAAATTCCCTCAATACTGAATATTTCAACAAAATGAATATACACTAAGTTCTACGCAGACACTTCTTTGAAATTCAAAGGATGCAAATGGATATGTAAAATACAATCTAAATATTATACACCACAACATATACATTGACAAATTTCAATTGGCAACTCAAGTCTCAAATTTCCACAAGTCCTATTGTATTCACTTTATCAATCTACTTCTCTTAACGACCCCTATTTTATAACTTAGTTAAATGCTATCCTTGTTTTGTTCATGATTATCCCCATCTGGGTTTCAATTAGGTGTAACCCACTTTCTTTTTGAATTAATTAAAGTTGGATCAAAATTTCACAATCAATTTACTGACCTGACAGCGTTCCTCCAAAAGCCCAAGAATCCCAAAGCCATCTGAAACATGCACTTATGATCAAGGCGCCTTGTATCCCTCTAATTGTCTGAGTGAACCTTGAGAAAGTCACCCATTTGGACCAAGTCCACAAAACAACATTAGAGAGTAGAATAAATGTAGGAGCTAAAAAAATAGAACTAGAAAAAATAGTCCCACTATAACCTTATAAGGATCGGTATATGATTCATATCTGCTGGCTTAGACAATTGAAATTATGGGCATTATGTAAGTGTATGAACCAACAACTACAGTTGACAGTCTGGTTTCGAACAAGGATTGAAGAAAGATGCTTAGTCCAGAAACAAACAATAGGCTCTGTATCACCTTAGCCTTCTCAGCCTTCAATATTAAATAGAAGAATTCAGTTAATTCAAGCTATTTTAAAATCTTAATTAGACAGGAGAATGAAAGCAAAAGGAAAAACAAAACAAAACAAAATAAAAGAAAGGAACATTGCTAACATTGCCTCCATCCATTTGAGGAACAACTAAAGTTGGAATCAGAATGATCATGCCTAGTGTCAGAATGTAATGCTGGAACGCCAAAACCACCGCTACAGCTGCAATTTGAATATAACTAGTTTAAATTTAAATTAAAAGTTGAAATAAGTAAGAAAATAAGTTTCATGTATAAAGCTCACGGGCTTCAATATTTTGATTCACAAACAGAGCATAGTTTTGTTTGATGTATGTTAGTATTTAGCTGCTACTGCTAGTGCCAACAAAGTATATTCTCAGAAGCTGAATTCTATTTGAAGGCTGATGTGATAATGGATAAAGATTTTTTTTCTTTTTTCGATAGTTGAATAAAATTCTCAACGCCCTTTACACATACCATTTACACCTTACATCAATGTATATCCTACATTTTCTCAAACTTAATCAAAGAATCTACGCCTGAGTACTATTTTTTTAGACAAACCAATCAAGCTTTCAAATTCCACCCTATGGCATGAGCTCAGCCAGCTGTATATCCACTTGTAATTTCTGTATTGACACTTGTTTGCAAGTTCAGAGATTTCTTCTAATGGATAGTTACAAGATTGTCACCTTATTTTCATTTTATTCCCTGTTTTCAATATTTTCTAAAAAGAAATGGGGAAAAAGTTCCAAAGTAAAGAAAATAGAGAGATTGTTGTTGCAGGGACTACCTCCGGGTGACTACCTCTAGTTGCAGGGTTTGAGAGGACCGGAGGAAGCTACGGCGGCGTATTCAGAGGAACCAGTGGAAGCCGCAACGAGTTCGGACCTCGGAGGAGCCTTGTTCACGGTGGCGTCCGCGGAGGAACCTTCGGAGCGAACCCGAGGAAAGCAACTCACGGCGGCGTGTGCGGAGGACGTCAGATTCAGCCCTGATTCACGAGGTGGCTGAGGCGCAAAGTGTGGTGGCTGAGGCGGACGTTGAACGGTGGCTGATGAGCAACTCCAACCCGCGCTCGAAGGAGGAGGTGGCGTCTTCGTCAAAGGGATGAAAGGGCTTGCGTATCTATTCCCCTTAAGCAGGATGAACAGCGTAAAATTTGGAAGGAAAAATCTAGGGATTCGGTGGAAGGGTGGGTTAGAACTCAGCTTAAAATTTTTAGTGTTTTTGGTGGAGTTTTTAGTTTTAGGGAGAGGATAAATATTTTAGTGGGAAAAAACATTATGAGCGGCATCAGTTAATTTAGGCAACGGTTCAATTCTGGTGCCTGTTACAAATTAAATGGTAACGGGTACAAAACGTTAGCCATTATAAGATATAGCAACGGTTTGAACATGTTCTCTTTTTCCTTTAAGACAATGTTTTCTAAGCGTTGCCTTAAAACTCGTTGCCAATACTCAGTATTTGAAAAAGCATTGCTTATATTGACCAAAAGCAACGGTTTAGAAGCGTTGCCTTTAAAAATTGTTGCCTTAGGCCTAAAATGTTGTAGTGGTATTTATTGATCTGTTAATTCTAAGAGGTTGACTGAGTGGAGCACAACAAGGTCTCGCATTTGACAGGTTGTTGATCAAACCTCCACTCATCTTTTTAGGTTGAAGTAAATGAAAGCTTGTTTGTAAGTGCTCTTAGAGTCTGGAGGCTTTTTCCTAAAATGGGTGTCATTTTCTTACCCTAAATTTTGTTCACAAAAGATAAAGATTGATTTGTTTGTTTTTATAATGAGGGGTTTTGTGCAGATCTTGCGGACTTGCTTTGTCGTTTTGGCCTTTCATGTTTTGGCACCAACCTAGTTTTTCTTTCGTCTTAGCTTTTAGATCTGAGATGATTTGAACATGATGATTTGGTTTTGGTGAAGTCTGTTTTGGGTGTTTTTGTGATATGGTGATTGTTGTGGCATCGTGCTAGCTTTTTTCATGTTTGAGTTGGTGTTCGGTGATTATTCTTGTGCTCTTCATTGTTCGTTTTGTGAATTTCTGTTTGTTGGCCTAATGCACGCCCTCTCATAATTTTTTGAGTTGTATTTAATGGGGTTTTGTGCTCTATCATGTTTATGGCCGTAAAAACGAGAAGGATTTGTTTATCACTTTATGAATTTCATACAAAAAAAGGAGGATAGGAAAAACCATGTTTGCGATAGAGAGGCAAAAAGGAAGACAACAACAATGTTTGTTTTGTCCATTTTGGCACTACATTGTTTTGGTATGCACTTTGTTCTTGTTACCTTTTCTCTTCATATGAACTTTGTATGCTTCTTTGTGTAGTCTGGATATAACCCTAAGCTACACCTTTGTTTGTGAGCCTTATCCATTTATTGTGGGGAAAAAAGGAGAATCACTTTAGATGGAATCAAATATTTTTGAAAACAATATATTGTGATACCTCAAGTCCATGTGTCCTTACCTAGGCCTAGCGCAACTGTTAGGTACCTTGAATGGTATGCTGGAAACCATATAGATGATGAAGTCTACAATATTATGCAGAATAGGCTTGCTAGCGGGTAGATGAGCCAGTCAATCTTGCTGCAATAATGACCTTCGATGACAAATGTCCAAAACGATGTTGTTTCATTTTAAGTGACCCCAACCTTTTTTAAACCCTCCCCATTCATGTTTCTTCCTCCAAAACTGAAACCCCAACTCTCCCAACTCTCTTCCATCCTTTCACTCTCATCCTTTCTCAATCCTATCTCCTTCAAGCTCTAAGGTAAGAATTTAGCTATGATTTATGTTAGATTCTTCTCCTTTGTTCCTCCTCCATGTTGTGGGTGTTGTTATTTCTCATTGTTGTCAAGTTTAGATACTTCCTCAATGTTCATAAAGTTGATTTAGAGTTATTATAGATTATTCATTGGTTTTGTTGCTTCCATGGTAGATATTAGTACCATTCCCACTCCACAAAGCTCAATTGGTGTTGACATCATTAGTTCTTCCCTCCAATTGAGTAGGTTCAATCCTATCACCTATACTTTTGGTCATTATAAATATTTCCTTAGCTTTATGATATAAATGCATGATTTTAGAGACTATTTCAAGCCAAGTATGAATGATAGAGGATTTTATCAAGATTATGAATTTTACCAAGATTTGATCTTTTATGTTTATTAATTTATCATGATCAAAATACATTAGAAAACCTATGGGATCATGCTTATCATTAAATTGATTTTATGTATAGCTTGACTATGAGTATGAATACTTAGAGATGACATGATTACCCAATGTTTTCAAGAGCTTTATATTTATGAGAAATTGCTTACTAAGTTTAGAGTTAGAGGACATTACAAACTTTTAGAGTAAAATTTCCTTGTTTCATGATTTTAAGAGTAGATAGTAGCTATAGAGAAATAGATAGTGAGTTAACGGCTATGGGAGATCATTAACCTTGTACCAAGTTGTTCATCAAAAGACAATCATCTTGTCAGAGAAATTAGAGATGAAACCTAGTTAGATGTCCAATATGGGACCTTATGAGATACCCAAGATCGAGATCAAAGTAATTCTAAAGAATATTATTGTTATATTATATATATATGTATATCCCGGATATCCCTATTTCTCTATTAGTTTACTATTATGCATGAACTACAAGATCAATTGGTCTTGGATTTACGATGTATTAAATATAAAGATGTTTTACAAATGATGCATTTTCTTATCTATATTATGTATTCTTGTTGGTTGCCCCATGTGAGGTTTGCGGATAAGAATCTACTTCCTGAGTTTTAAATGAAACCCACCCCTCTCATTTTCTCCATCTTACAGATACAGTAGGCTCAGATCCTTCAGCCTCCTCCCAGCAACATTAGTAGTTCAGCTTAGTGAGCTTAATTTTACAATGAAATATTTTACATTATCCTATAAAGTGCTTCAGTGACCATGTGGATAGGGTCTAGACCATACATGCTTTTGCTTTTTGCACCATGATTTGATTTGGAAATTGTAATTACAGATTTATAATTTTCATGGTTTTGTATAGAGCAACTCGATTTCATTATATATTATGATTACAGATTTCGAATTATGTTATGTTTTGGAAATGCAAGTTGTTCATATTTCAAAAGATGAGACAAATTATATTTAATTATGCATATAGTACAACTTAGTGACCATAAGGCTTCATGAGGATGAGATTCCTTACATACATAACGTCCCCAATCGGATCGTGATATATATAAATTCAACCCTCCATAGTATGTACTATTTCCCAAAACTACTTGAATAGTATGTGTCTTATTTATTTTCTGTATTTTAGATATTTCAATAAAAATGAAAACATGTATATATGTAGCCCACAAATACTCCTTTCATCACTTGTGTGTTTGGTTATTAGGGCAAAAATGGAGGATAACTTTTCATGAATGGATTTATGTGTAATTTTATATGTAGAGTTTATCTATAAAATTAAAAGTTTCTCCAATTTTACTCTATAACTAAACATGCTGTAGTAAATCACTCCTTTTACTTGAGTCATCTTTATGTATGACTTTCTTGATAAACTATGTGTGCGTGACTTTTAGGATAGTTATTGTAAAATCAATTATTTTTAATAATATGACACTGGATAAAAATATATTTATACATATTAAAATTTAAATTGATGTTCAGTAAATATCTCATTGTCATTCACAAATCAATTTATGAATCTAGAGAGCTAGCCTTTTTTTCAATTTATTGAATCTAGAGAGCCTTTTCAATCTATATGAAAATACTGTAATTTGCAAATGACTAATTATTGCTCCGATTCTTTCGCTTGGATTTCGTTTTCCATTGTCTAACTTATATATAATTAATCATTAAACAGTTGCAATCTTATCTATAAGTATGCCAGCTGGTCGTTTATGATCATACTATTATTTTTCTGAGGCACTTAATAATAATAACGTTGTTATTATGAACGATTATTAAACTGCTAGCAGGTCTGACATGAATACATGTATTGGCTTTAGTTACCTTGTGATTGATATTAAAATAGTGGTTTGATTATGCAAGATTTCCTTGGACGTGGTGGGTGAGAGATTAAAAACGGAAATAATTCATTAAAAGTTAAATGGTTTTGAAATCCACCTAATTCTGTTTGAACTTTGGACATAGATCGCAACGCAGTGGAAAGTTCATAGAAGTTAGAAATGGTTGATGAAATCATTTAATTAATTTAACAATTTACATTGCATTTTTCCTTTTCCATTGTATTGCATCACATTTGGATAAAGATGACATCAAAGATAAAAAAATTTGAAAAGTCTCCCTATTTTATGAGAATCTAGCGTTTTTTTTAATGTATTAATTAATTACGAGGTGTCTATCGCCATCGATATTTAATCTCTTCATGAGCCACAGAGATTATTGAAGTATGTACTGTCTCATTTAATAATTTTTTTTTCACACATACATCTAAATTGAACCATATATGATATGGTGTTTAAGAGACTCAACAATTATTCTATCTTAATTGTATGTTTTGAATTGAATGAGTGAAATAAGCGGTAGGCTTATATGAGTTTGCTTCCCAAATAAAACAATATCATGTTTTTTAGAAGCTTTAATTAAATATTCAGGGCTTGCATTAAACCATACACGCGAAGTAAATGTGAGAAAACAATAAAAATGTCATTTTTAATTTTAGAAAATTGTTACACAGCTAAAATACTTTACGAGAAAATAAATGTCAAAATAATATTCGGTAATTAATTAGTAACATATTTAGATGAAAAAA
Source organism: Dalbergia oliveri (assembly GCA_030441495.1). NCBI lineage: Eukaryota > Viridiplantae > Streptophyta > Magnoliopsida > Fabales > Fabaceae > Dalbergia > Dalbergia oliveri. Next base: position 11,039,349 of record JAMLFY010000006.1, read on the forward strand.
ATGGCTCTTATGTCTCCTATCTTTATATTTTATCTAATCATCACTATGGTTTTTGTCCAAAATTTTAACTATACATTATCCTATATAACTTTGTAGCATTGTTGTTAATTTGAAAACTTCTCTAACTATTCGATAAATTGATCTGAACGTGTCAACAAAATTAGATTAATTACAATGTCATAAAAAAAAAGCCACAAAAACATAATATTTTATTATTTTCAAAAAGAATGCTCAGTCTTTTCTCTAGGCGAAAACTTACATAAGGGTTTTAGATTTTTATAAATAATCAACACGTGGTTGTTTGGAGAGCCGGCAAATTCTCCTCTCACTTAATCAGTGATCTCTGTTTCAATTCTTGGACATGGAGTAACTGATATTGAGAGAATTATGTTTTCCATAGGATCTCAAATTAATGCTTAAACAAAATTATTTCTGATGATGAGAGGGTACTTGTAAAAAAAAAATCTATGAATAAACTAAAGATAAAGTTGGTGTATGAACTGCCTCTGTAGGAATTGTATACTCGATTATTTTTTTTCCAAGAGGATTTTGTAGACGATTGTTGAAGAATGCCAAAGAGGGGTAGATGTTGGGAAGGGAGCTCAGCATGTGGGAGATCTACATCAATTGGTTAAGTGGAAAACCACATCAATAGACTATAGATCCTACCTCAACCAAAAAAATCTTCATTAAGATAATAAATCGATGGGTTCTCCCATCTTACGTACTCTTTACTTTATTTATTTTCGACTAATATGTGAGACTTCAATTCACTTTGCCTCTCACACTTTAAATTCTAATTGTAGAGGCAACCCTTCAACATGTAGTTCTCATCCACATACGTGAAGAAATTTTAAAATGTTGCCAGGCACGGATCTAGAAAAACCATTAAGGGGGGCCAAAAAAAAATTATATAATAGAATAAACATTATAACAGGTGCTAATAAAAAAAAATTAGCAAATACAAATTTATGTATATGAATTGTACGATATTTATCGAAATTTTGCACAATGTTCATTTAAATCATAAAACTCGTTAATAATAGAAGTTGTGTCAAGTTTTTCAATAATCTTTCTCTTGATAAGAGACAATTAGCAAGAACTTCAGCTTTCATTTTATATTTTTGATACTATTCTTTTCAATATTGATAACTAGAAAATATCTCTCAAAACTAGAGTTGAAGCATGAAATGTTAATATCAAACGAATCAAACAATCAATCAAAAGGTAAAATAAAGAATTTCCCTTCTCATCAACCATTAATGTAACCATAATATTGTAAACAAGTTATTCAACATAAAATAACTAGAAATATCAAATTTATAATGTTCACATAGTATTTTAATAAGTGATAGGTAATATTTTTATTTAATGTAATGTCTTAGGTTCACGTGTCATTGGTTAAACCTAGCATAACCTTTGGTATCCTGGAAACCTCCAGGAGAAAATCATTCCATTGCTGAAGCCTACATTTTTATATGTAGACATGTTTGCTATAGTGAGGTTTTTTACGCTCGCTGTAGCGGCAGGACGATCAAACATCTTCATTGCAGCAAGCTTTTCTTGCTGTAGCAAATAAGTAGGTTAGCAAGTTCGTTGCAACGAGGACTCCAACGCTGATAGATGTTCAAAACGATGCAATTCAATAAAACCCCGTCTCCCTATATAAACCCTTCCCATATGCATTTTACACCCAAAATCTGAACGTAATCGTTTCTACTCCTTCTCCTACGACCTCACTCACATCCTCTCTCAATCACACCTCCTTCATTCTTCAAAGTAAGAATTATTCATGGTTTATGTTGAGTTTTCTCTCCCTTCTTTCATGTTTATGAGCTGAGGTGTTTATGTTCTTAATTGTTGTCAAGTTTAGGTATCCCCCAATATCTTTAGAGTTGCCCTAGTGTGATTATGGTATGCTCATGAGCTGTTTGTGATTCTATGATAGTTGTTGGTATCATTCCTAGCTCCCAAGGTTAAGTTAGTAGTGGTACTTCTCACCCAGCTCTTCAAGGTGAGTAGATTTAAACTCATAACATTATTCTCATCATTATGCCTATGCTTATGGCATTATGATTGCTAAACATGAGTTTTGAAGTAAAAATATGTATAGAACATGATTTTACAAGCTATGCCAAGTCTAGTGAATCTATGGTTTTGATTATAGTATGAAAATTATGTTTCAAAAAATCATAGGATCATGATTGATTTATTATATGTCAGGAGAATGTTTTATTTGCTTATGAAAATATTTATTGAAAAACACATGATTTAGTAAGTTTGTCAAAGTTGTCAAACATGTTTTATGGATTTATGATATTACTATATTTTCAAGACTTAGGGTTTCAAACTATGCTTTTGGAATAACAAATTAAGTTATATTGGAAAAATATTGAGCAAAATATGATTTGCCATCATGAACAGATATGTTATTATGATTTTAGGATTATCAAGTTGTGAAAATATGTCAGCTTGAAATATGATTTAAGAATTTCAGTTTTATGATAATGAAAGTATGGAACTCGATATATGATTTATAACAATTGTTAGATACATACCTTGTGGGCTTTTGAAATCATAATGATGATCCCTTACACATGATTTTATAGTCATAGTTATGCTAAAGTTACATTGTTAGAATTATATGAATTCAAAGTTTTTAGAGTTTCAGTTTATTAGCAAATTAGTTTTAGAGGATAACTATAAAAAATAGACAGTGAGTTAACACCCATAAGATTGTTAGCCTTCATACTAAGTTCTCCGCCAAAGGATAATCTCGCCCTTTAGAGTATTTAGATAATGAAATCTAGTCAGTGTTCGGCTTATGGGACCATGATAGATGCCCTTTAGAGTTCAAAGATCAGAATTAATTATTATTATGTATATTTATCATGTTCAAAGATTTCTATTTCTCTAACAATTCCTCAGTAAATTTAGAAAAGTTTTCTTATGTAACTATGCATGTAAATATCAAAATGGTTTTATGCTTATTGCATGTATGTTATGTTTATGTATATCTTTTGGATGTCCCATGTGGGTAGTATGTGAGAATCCACTCACTAGTCTGATGACTCACTTTTCTCCCTTTCTCCTTAAGTTATAAGAGGTTATATATCAACTACTAGTTCAACAGTTCACAGCCTAGGAGCGACCTTTACGTTGTAGTAAGGCTTAGTTTAGGTTTATGTTAGATTAAAGTGCTTCAATAGTTGTAGATAGGATCCAAAACATGCATCTTATTTTAAGATTATGTATTCATTTTCAGAATTTAAGTATGGATTTAAATTGCATATCATGATTAGGTTTATGTAATAAACGATTATGCATTTGTGTTTTGGGTTTCAAGCTTCAACTGTTTTTTGGATTATGGCTATGATCATGAAATGAAATAGTTTACATTTTCACGAATTGCAGGAGCACACGTTGAACTTAATTAAGATGAATTCAAAGTTATTTATATTGAAATATTTAAGTTTTATGAATTCGAATATTATATTTTAAATAGAAAAATACTGATTTAGATGAAATTATGTTTTAAACATGAAAACCATATTAATTTATGTATTCGAGGAAGTCACGTTACTCAGAAGACTACGTAGAGACTAATCCCCCATGTGCCGCCATGTTCTAGGTCAAGTCATAACATTTAATTATACTTATATTATATAGTTATATTTGATTACACTTCTATAATTTATATTTAATTATATATATATATATATATATATATATATAAAGTTTTAAGGGGTGGCCTACCCCTTGCATGCATAAATGATTTAACTTGATGTGCATTAATTATTGTGGGGAAAAAAATAATGATGATGATTTGCTAAGAATTTCAGGTGTGAGAGTTTAAGTTTCATATTGGTTAAGTCTCCCAAAATTTTGGACTCTACTAACCTACTTTACTCAAAAAGTGATATCAAAGCAAATGATTTGGTTAAGTCAAGTACTTGAAATTTGGGCACAATACCTTGTTTGTGCTAAGGGCATTCCTAGAGCATTGGCCAAGACTTTGTGTCTGGCTTCGTTGTAAATAATCAAAAAATGGCTTCCACTAAGGGGAGAGCACATAAAGTTGGGCTTCATACTTGCTGGTATTTCAAGTGTGATTGTTAAAATATTACATTGATTAAATATGAATTAAGTGAATAGTATATATGATAGAATGGTTCATAGACTCATTTCGTTAAGATTTTGAGTCAAGATGTAACATTCATCCCACTTTAATTTGTGATTTATTAATTAGCTAATTGATTTAAGCCTCCTCAAATTTTGGACTCTTCACCTGCATTATCCAACATTGCAACATTTGCATTACATTGTTATTATATATAACTTTTAAAATAATTATTGTAAATATTTTTAATTATGCAATATCTAGTAGATATATTTCACATGAGAATAGTGATTAATTGTAAAAGTAAAAAAGTAAATTTTTATCATTATATATTTCATATGAATAATCTAAATTAAAATATGATTATATGACTCTTTTAAGGTATTATATGATTTTTAAATAAATTTTAATAATTGATTTTTTATGACATTTTTAATTTTGATTACCAAGATATATTTAAATGGTCAAGATCTTTTTCTTACCTTAGGTCTAAAAATAACCCTTGCACTTGATATGTTTCATATTTGATTGATTCTACCCATTTTATATTCTTACTCGTTGCCATGCCTATCAATCCACTTTTTAAATTTAATGTGAATTTTATTTAAGAAAATTAAATTATTAATTAAAAATTAATTTAAATATACAAATAATATTAAAAAAATGTTTGAAATTGTTGATAGTTTATTTGTAGTTATATAAGTTATTGAATTTGATTATGGTATTCAAATACGTGTGTAAACTTAAAAGAAATCCAATATAATTTATAAACATGAAAATGTAGATGCCAATTTAATCCTCTTTATATATTATACATATTACAAGCTATCAAGATTAAAGGCTCGATCGTCCTTTGAGTATGCATGAAATACTGTATAATAGGCGGTCAACGAATTTATTCAATAGTAGCTTCAAAAGTTGAAAATTGAAACTTGTAATTTCATGAATCCAATTATTGATAAAGTTATTTAATAGAGTAAGTGTAACATACTAATTCTTTAAATAAATGCATCCCTCCTATTCATTTAAACCCAATTAATCGCAAACTATAAGGGGAAAGAAAATTGGAGATGAAATGCAATTCAAATTTTACACTAACGATATTTGTGCTGGTTACCATGATTAATTTCTGATCCGATAGAATCTAGCAAAGGGATAACAAAGCACATTATTTACAAACAAATAAAGCAAAACTATCTATATTATTAGAACAAAATAAGTTTGTTAAGTGGCGGCGGACTTAGCCCTCACGTGCTACAATTCCTTGGGCTACTATGCTTCTGTCCATTTGGCCGTGTGACAGGACGGGAAAGGTAGGGAAAATAAAAAAATTAGTACATTAACCTTTACAGAATAATATTGTCCATTTTTTAATATGAATTCACCCTTTTTCTTCAACCGATAAAGAGATAGAACAAAGAGACACTTACAATCGTTAAATAACTCAATATTTAAAATCTGTATTTTATCTGTACAACTATTGAAGATATGTCTTATTGAAGTGGATTTTGCTTTTTCAATGTCAATATATATGAATATATGGAAGTGGTTTTTTAATTGAAGTATTTAATCTGTACATGGATTGATAATGCACTTATGCATCTAGATTCATCTGAATTCACTTTTATTTAGAGTTATCTTTACCAAACATATGGTCAATTGGAGTGATAGAGACTTTTTCACTTTATTTGGTAGTTTCGAATTTATGGAGTGATTGGTATTGGGAGAGCTATACCCTTTAATTGGGATCTCAAATCCTTGAAGAGATTACCTCCAATGGGAAAAAAAAAATTGTAAGAAAAGAAAAAAGTGGTGCTGTCCTTTTCATGTATGATTCTGGCAAAGATACACAGCAACAATGTTTACGTTATATATCAATCAAAATATACAAAATCATTTATCAAGTTTAGTCAATCAATTCTTAATCTAAAGCTATCTTACACCATCATCGACTGTAAGTTGCAACTTCATTATGAAAAAACCCTTTTCAATTTTTTAAAAATACTTAGTTTAAGGAAACAAATAGTTACATTATAATCAAACAGTTACGCAAAAGATGATAACGGTGGCTAAGGCAGAGTTCTAACTCCAAGCACAGAAGAAGTTAATATAAAATCCCAAAATACAACAAAAAATAATAATAATAAATTTGAATTTCAGTATAATAAAAATAGTACAAGCAACGCAGATTTCCATATATGTGATGCGTTGAGCCCCAAAAATCGGAGTAGCAGCTGCATCGCCTTCGTTCACACGCTCACCTTATGCTACTGGCTTTGCTTAGTTGCCATCGTGATTTGTGGGCTCGCACCCTTTTTGTTTCTTTCTAACCAACATAGAAAACATTTTTGTTTTTATTTTTTATTACATGACATATTCTCTTACTCAATTGATGTGAGCTTTGAATATGATAGGAACTGTTTATCCTTTGTTTAGGCAAATGTTCACACAGGAGATATTTGTGGCATGATTGAAATCTTAGAAGAGCAGGTGAACAGTGAAAACACCAAGACAAGAAGCTTGTCTTTGAAGATTTTGTTATGAGTAATGTTATTTTGATTTTTTATGAATTCCTATGTCCAACTAAACAAGAACTAGATAGAGTATAAGTTCAGAATAAGTGGATTAATATTGAATTTAATGGTGAATGTGAATATATTGTATAATATTTTACAAAATGTAAAAATAATATTTTTGTTCGTTAAATGTAAGAGGCGGCTACTATCCACTTATAGATATTAGAAAGACAAAAATTGTAAGGACCGTGACTAGCAATGACCCCGTGAGAACCAAAAAATAAATAAAAGAAAAAAACAAGGTCCATTAATAAATTCTCCCTTTATTTTTTAATGAAACTAGTAATATTTATGTGTTGCATGAGATGATAATAAAAAATAGTTTATTGACCATTAAGAAAAATAAATAATAATTTATTTAAATATATCTTATATAAAATTGAATATATAAATTTATTTTGAAAATAAGTTAATAATTAAATAATTAAACAAATGGAAAAAAATATATAAATGTGTCATTCTATTTTATATCTTATTTAAAGATCATGTTTATAAAGCTAAAAAATCTAGAGTAGATGATCTATAACTAATAATAAAGTATTTATGAATATTTTGCACATTTCGAAAGTTGAAATTGTTGAAAAATGAAAGAGAATAAATGGATAATTCAACTATATCATAAGTCATTTATAGGAATAACAATGTTATCCATAAGAAAGGAGACATGTTTCATGCCTCCGTCCTAATTTGGAATTTTACTCTTTCCATTCCAGATTCTCATCACGGGTAGATTTAAAATTGTAGGTATTTATGGGTTTATTAAAAAATTTAAAAAAGAGAAAAAATAAAATTATTTTGAAATTCAAAACATAAATATACATAGTAACAAATACTACTAATGTAACATAATCCAAATTAAAATTAAAAATGCATATATAATGCAAATCTAACAAAGATAATTGAAAAAATGAGAGTGTGTTATCCAGTTCCTACTCTATTTAATAAATCAGAAACTCTTCCCAATAAACCGTCAAGAAGACAAAATCGATCCTAATTTTCATTATGTTATTGGATAATCCCTGTATGTATCCATGTCATTAGGTTCTTTTTTGTCATCCCTAGTCATTTACAACTTTGTAGTAAATTAAAGTATTTAATTTATAAAAACATAAAAATATATTTTCTAATTAATAAAAAATTAATGAATATATTTAATTTATGTTATTTCAATTACACATTCTCTCCTTATACATCCTTTTAGTAAATTAAAATATCAATTTTAAAATATATATTATAATTAATATGTTATGATTAATAAAAAATCATATATAATTCTAATTTATGTCATCTCAATTATTAAAGTGGTATAGCAATTACATAATTATTTTCAATTAAAAAAGTATTGTAATTATTTAATTTTTTAATAAATTAATAAATAGTTAGTATCATTATCAAAGAAGTATAAATTGTGGAACTGATTTTTAAAAAAAAATTAATTTTGAAAAATTGAAGTTTTTTTTCAAAAAAAATAATATGAAACAATTGTGGAATTGATAAATTGAAATGTTTAAGTTTCAAAAAATAAATATGGCATAATGATATATATATATATATATATATATATATATATATATATATATGATTTTTAAAAACTCTAGATTTCATGTTAGAAACTTTTCTCTAAACTCCCTCCTCATTTAGAATTTTCCTCTCATCCTAATCCTCATCCTCGTCATGGATCATCATTTCTCATTTTTTGTGAAAATTTGAATCCCTACGTGTATTTATGGATTCATTAAAAAAATTTCAAAAAAAGAAAAATTTTTAAAATGGTAATGAAAAGGATAATAATACTATTAGTATGTATACATTATTGATTGATATGGATATCAGTATCAATTAAAGGTTATAATATTAGGCTTATAAAAAAAAGGTAATAATATTATTTATTATTAATTTTTGCTATGTTTCTATTTTTTTTGGGTGTGTAATATTAGCTTTTTTGAATTGAAAAATGAAATTTATCACTTAAATAGTTAGGTGGGGATTTGAAAAATAAAATCAGTAATCTATCAATAATTATATTTTTCTAAATAAAATAATATATTAATAATGATTATACCTTAAAAAAGCAAAAACAAATAAATATGGATTGCATATAGTTATAAAAATAATATTTTAAATTTTATCAATTAATTAAAAATTTTAGCATGAGAAAAGAAAGGGAACAATAAATGCATATATTGGAAGAAAAATCAATCAATAGCTACACATATATTAGTATATTTGATTCACATAAAAATAAAAAAATAATAGTTGACAATTAATTTGTACAACGTTAATGTACAGTGAAAAATTTAAATAAAAATATAATTTTATTCTAAAATATTATTCATTCTCCATAATTAATGTTTTGTAAATGGAATTGAAATTATAATTCAATGGCTATATATATATTGAATTAAGTAATCTTTAAGCCTTACAAAATAATGAAGAAAAAATAAATTGAAGAAGGTGGACAACATAAACAAATTTCAATGGAAATTAGCCGATGCATTTTGTTAATATTGCAATTGGAATCATTAGCTAACTTGGTTGTGCATTGAACTAACTAAGAAAGTGTTGCTCTGACACAACAATAATTCCCTCTCATATAAATGTTCTGCCAAACAAATGGCAAAACAAAATCAAAGATAAAAATAGAACAAAATCAAAGACAAAAATAAAAGTAAAATCAAATACAATTTTCGATCATTCTTAGTCCTTAATCTTTACTACCTTAAGTTTAGTAAAATGACCAATTAAGATAATTCATCAATAGCATCTTATTTACTTAATTGTGGCTTCAAATTCTAAAAAGAAAAATTATAAAATCATTAATACTTGTTTATACAACAATAAAATTAATCTCAAATTTAATAAAATGTTTGTTAAATTATTTATGAAAAATGCAATTACCTTTGCCTCAAAGGATTGAACAATATGTGGTTAAGCCTATAGCTTAGTGATTATCTTCTCACAAAACATAAAAAAAGACCATTAAGATATGTACACAAAGTAAAAGACTAAATAAACATAGAAAAATCTCTATACAAAACAAAAAGAAAATCACAAAGAAGAAATGTTGAAATAAATTGGATATAAACAACGAAAATAAAAAGGATAAATGAATTGGTTTATTTTAAGAGAACTTAAAAAAAATCAAATCTTTATTTCATTGAGAAAAAATTTAATTAAATATATAAATATATATATATAAATTAAAAATACTAAACAAATATAAAAAAAATTTACAAAAGAAAAAGAAATCTCACAGAAGAAAAGAGCTTCAAAGAAGATGGTGAAACATTTGAATTTTCTAACCTAAAATTCTTATTCCTTAATATAAACCACAAAGAAAAAATTAAAAGATGAAGTAAATTAATGTTTTTAAGAGAACTAATAGATAATAAATAAAGAGAAATAAAAAATATGAAAATATGAAAGGAAGAATGGAAGAGAAAAGAAAGTTGTGGAATAAAGAGGAGAAATGAAATAAGGTGTTAACATTTCACACTAAAGTTTTCGTAGAATCTCGTAACCTGATATTAGATTCTAAGAGAAGTTAAGGGTGATTAGTATAAGCGTCATCTTTTGTAGTAATGAATATGTTACAGATTCTATGAGTAATTTAAGGGGTTTATACTTTGATTATAGGATCTTCTTGGTGGCAATAGTTTTTGTTTCCATTTTAGTTTTTACACTAATCTGATTGGATTTTGGTTTATTGTGGAATTGAAATTAAGTAGTTTATTGAATCCAAAATTCAAAACATCAAGGTGAATTCAAAATTTAAAATTTTGTAATTAATATGGAAAAACACATGTTTAATTAAAAAAATAAAAAATATTATAAACAAAATAGAAAAAGATATGTATCACGTAAATATCTATTTTTAATATTAAATAATTTAGATTGACATATTTTAATCAGTTATATTATTTAAATTAAGAATTGTAATAGTTTAAAATCTAATATTTAATGTAAAATATTTATGTTATATTAATAAAATAGATATGAAGGTGATTTTTATAACAAAATAATTAATAATTAAGATTATAAAAATCGTGGGAAGTTGCTAAGCGACACTAAAATTTTTCATAGAATAAGTCTGAAATATTAGTATTATAGATAAGATGTGTTTATTTTTAACAAATTCATTACTATTATAATTTACTAAATGAGGTAAATTGCTATACATAATATATAAAATGTTTTTATATTATCACCTAATAAAAATAATTCTATTTGCATAAGTAGTGAGTGTGACTTAACTATTTTCCTTTATGACATAATATATGATTGAATAAGTGTAAAATATTTTTACACTATAGTATATAGAAATTAAAACCCTTATTAAATATGATCGTAAATAAAATTGTTAACAAAGGATATATGTAGAATTGTAAAGACAAGAGAACATACACAACATTATGTAATAATGGGGTGAAAATATTTTCTTTATGGAACTTCAACATTAAAAATAATAGCAACTTTCATATTGTGATTGTTTATTTTGCGTATGATTTTTCAATTACAAACTTACGAGAATATATATGAGACTAGGGAAGGATTAACAAAATTACGGTGTTCATACCAATGAATTTTAGCTTATCCATCACATGTCGTCAAAATTTGGTAAAGAATCTTCATTGGCAATATCTATGTAATAAACTTATTATTATTATTATTATTCACTCTAAAATTGCCATTAACAACTTCTAAAAGAATTTTTATTTGATTTTATTGATTTAAAATCGCATTAAGCGATTTTTACCGCCAATATCTATCAATGCATAGAAATTTTGAAGAAAAACCCATCCCAAATGCAACATAGGAAAAAAAAAAAACCCGGATATTGTGGCTCTCAGTAATCAGAAATAGGTTTGAATAAGCAGTCAACGAATCCTTATAATATTAAGAATTTAAATATAATATGTGAAACTCACTTTGAAATTAAAATTATTTTCAGCCTCAAAGTTTCAAATGCTGTGCAAAGACATAGTAATACTAAAAAAAAAAAAACTATATATATATCGTGACGTACTCTTAAGATCATAGTATCTTATTAATTAGAACAACTTTAGTTGACTCTTTCTAATTTTCCATCAGTACAAGAGCTCATGTATAATTTAGTATTAAAATAGAAACACTCACCAACTAGGCCTAGAGATAGGGAAAGAGCCTACTTAAACTACAAAAGATAAAAGGCACAACTCACATGATATAAGATTACTTAAGTGAAAAAAGTATATAAGTTTGTCTTTACATTGAGAAGTGTGGAGCATCTATATTCATAAATCATTTAATAAGTTATAATTACGATATTTTCTTTTTGATAATTACGATATATGTTATTGATTTAAGAGTAGATCATATTTCCTCATTTGTTTATTTGTTTCAGAAACATATTCTGATATTCAGTTATTCATTCAAAAGTAGACTTATCTAATATAATTAATCACAATCTTTTTAAAATTGTATTTTTCTCTAACTATAAAAATAACTTAATATCATATCATTTAATTTTTAGAATTTAAAAATTTATAAATAATATAAATTTTCTATTGATATTAGTTTTTAATAAAGTTGTTGCCATATGTGTGTAGCATAAAACAACTTTATATAAATAAAATATTAATCCAAGTGAAAATAGCAGCTCGAATTCCTTAAGTATATGATTCTAAATTTGATCCTAAATATCATAATTGTTGGATTGAGTCTCTATTTAAGTATTGGTCATCCACAAAAGATTAACTTTTACATGTTGGCTGAGAAATATTGGGAAAAAAACATCATAGAGCAATTTTATTATAGTAACTATTAATTAAAGTATCCTAATTATATTCTAATATGCACGTGATATTAATTAAAAATAATAGTGTCAAAAGTAAATGATAGATTATACAATACATACGAAAGATGATATGCATAAATAATCGCAATTATTGTGGAAACTTTTGTCGATTTATGCAATGCATATAGCTAACACGTGAACTTTGTGGCTGGCCATTTTTAATTCAAACAAGCAGGTCTTTTCTTCCGATTCATACGAGCCGACTCCTTTCAACTTCTCGTGAATCCAAAATGACAGTCCGATTTATAAAATGGTTAATTCGGTAATGTATCATACGCATCTTATATAAGTACGTAACATGATTATTTGGAATTAAAGTATCAATTTGGGCGTCCAATATACACATCTTTTTTGTCGATAATTATTTCCACCACCAAAATTGGGGATAAAGACATAACATAACATAACAATAGTCACTACTACAAATATTAGTCATAGTTGTGAGATTATCTAATAAAAATACAAAACATCATCAAAACATATAGCCCACCTACCCTTAATCAATAACAAAACAACTCCTAATAAAATTCATATGAGGAGATTTATACAGCCAAATAATAGCATATCTTCATAAGGTGCAGCGCAACACTCATCATTATAACTGTATGTGGTTTTCAGTGAAAATATATTCCATTATATCCAACTAAGACACAAAGGCTAAAATCATTAATCCTATGCAATCAGCTCATCCACAAGGCAAAATTGAAAGCACTGTGATTAGGGCATTTCAAATCTACTGATAAGAAAAACTCCTTCATGCCAAAACTGAATTCTTGCTCCATCATTGCATTACCACCTAGTTGGCCAGGCCATGTAGATATGGAAAAGTCCACAAATTGACCCTAAGGCATAGCAGTCAATGTCACTTATAGAATAAAAAGGCGGTACGCTATTTCTTCACATCTTCACTCATAAATGTCATCCACTACATTCATTATTCCAGTCTTTACATTGACACGCATATGAGTCACATAAATGGAGAATATTTTTGTACATAATCCAAAATTAATTGTCTTCTACACATCTAACAGTATACCATAGTGCGTTTTCTCATATTGATATGCGTTAAGTCACACATTTTTCTCATTTGTGTATCACTTCTCATAATATATCACTATATTCCTCATTGTGTATCACTCAACATTGTGTGTCACTCCCTCACAATATATCACTACATTTCTCACTGGTCTCGCTCAACATTGTGTATCACTCCTCACAATATATCACTCCTGTGTATCACTTAACATTGTATATCACTCCTCACAATATATCATTCCAATTCCTGCGTAAAGCCATTGTCATCATTCCACACCACCTCCCAAAATAAACTCCAATTGCAAAAATCCAACTTTTGTATAATAACATGATGTTCATTCATGATAATCTCTTTACCTTTGAAGTCACATTATCCTTTGATTGACCTCACCACTCTCAACAGTTTCCTATCCTGGCAATACGTATCACTATGGGGTATGTATTTCACTTCTAAGATCTCACCATACTCAATCAAATACCTCATAATGTATCACTCATGTGGCATAGCACGTGGCTTGTAAGCTTCTGGTATTCGCAAAACACAAAAAACACTATTCTTTGTCTGAAAGTTTTATGAACATATAATTTCATCATAATCTGATACCACAAAAAAATATAAATAAAATAAAATAAAATAGAACAAAATAAAACATCCAATTGATTCCACACACATGCATATTCTTTTCTTGACATTTAGGGCTTCTATATTGACCATTCTCTTAGCCAAAATTCGCCATATTCATGACCTCTTCATGGTTTCACATCTTTTTGTCAAATATGGTATTGTTTTTACATTTCCATATCAATCAATTAGAAACAAAGAAAGCTCTTATCCATTTCTTCCTCCCATCCCTCCTCGATTTAATTCCAAACAAGACTCTAAGGCTATTTTCATGTCAAATGGAATAACTCCATTTTTCAACCATATTCCCACACTGTCCATGCAAACTCACATGCTAGAAAGAGGTGGCACAAATCCTCTCCTTCATAACACACATTGGACATATATTTTGTTTCTCTTAGATAATACCCAACCTACAAGCCTCTCTCGTATTTAATCTTCCGAATAACGGCGAACCAATTCATCACCTCCACTCTAGGCGACACAAGTCCTTTCCAAATCCTTACTAGCATAGTTGAAGCTGCTTATTCTTGCTACTATTGGCACCCATTAATAGATTTTACATCAAGCTGAACTTAACAGAAAAGACACCTTTCTTATCAAACTTCCATATCAACTTATCCACCTTGTTCTTGTTAAGCCTCGATTGTATTGGCACTTGGTGTAGTTCATCTAATATTACCTCCTCTCTTGGCAATAAGAATCTCATCCATTGAAGACTCAAATCCATTCATGTCCATCCCAAAAGCCACATTCACTCACCTTTGATTCCTCTTGATCAGTTATTCAAAACGCCTGGGAAATGCATTCTTAAGGAGATGTACTAACCAATAGTCCTTCCAAAATCTAATCACTTTACTATTCCCAATCTCCTTTCTTATTCCCTTAGACAAATTGATCATGATGCCTCATTGAGTCCTCCCTATATTATGTATTGTTTTCAATACCCTTCCTTATTTTTGGGTTGTTGATTCTGACTGCCCATCAAGTTGAATATTGTACATGGCAGATAATCCTCTTCCAATGGACACTTCTAACCAATAGTCTTTCCAAAATCTAATCACCTTACCGTTCCCAATCTCCTTCCTTATTCCCTAGACAAATTGATCATGATATCTCCTTGAGTCCTCCAATATTATGTATTGTTTCCCATACCCTCCTTTATTTTTGGGTTGTTGATCACTCGCTGCCCATCAAGTTGAATATTATTACACGGGCGGATAATCCTCTTCCACAATGGACACTCATCCTTTGCAAATCTCCACCACCACTTCCGCAAAATACCATATTTATCAATACTATGTCTCCGCCCTACTTCACCTATGTTTTGGTCTCTAAACTATGTCCCAACTTACTCATGCCATTCCCTTTTGACCTCCTTGTTTTTCCAGAAAAAATCACTTTGCAAGGGGATTATTTTCTTTGGAGACCTCCTTTGGCATCTTAAATAACTAAGGTAATATATTGGTCGGCTGTTAAGAACAACCTTTATCAAAATGAGTCTTCCTGATTTTGTAAAAAATTTTGCCTTCCATATACTCAACTTTTCTTGAATTCTATTTATAATAGGATCCCATGTTGCAACTCTTTTGGGGTTAGTCCCAAGGGGTATGCCTAAGTACTTTATGGGTAACTTAAACACACAACACCCAAGATATTTGCTAACTCTCTTTACAGCCACTACTAACACAATTTAAGGGAATAACGCTGATTTTTCATAATTGATAGATAACCCTGACATCACCTCAAAATAATCTAGTAGCCTCTTATAATTTCTTATCGTTTCCTCATTTGTGGACAAAAGAGAATTGTATTATCCGCAATTGCAAATGAGATAGATCAATTCTTCCTTGTCACTTCAGAGCTTCTACTCTAATCTCAACAATCTTTCAATCATTCTAGTTAGAACTTCTCTAACCAAGATAAATAGGAAGGGCGATATTGGGTCACCCTGCCTTAACCCTTTTGCATCTTAAACGGTTTTGTAGGGGTTCCATTTACTGAGAATTGACATAATGCGGTTGTTAAGCACTCTTTGATCCACAAAAGCCATCTAACCTTAGAACCCATGTTTCCAAACACTTCGTCCACAAAAGTCCATCTCACTCTATTATATGCTTTCTTAAAATCCAACTTGATTAAGCATATTGGTTTTTTCTTCCTTTTTAACCAATGGATACTAACTTGGCTATAAGGCTCCATCTAGGATTTGCCTACCATTACAAATAGTTGATTGGTTCTCACCTACCAAGTTTTGGCATTAAGTTTCTCACCCTATTCACAAGGATTTTTGAGTTACTTTGTAGATGTATCCAGAGATCATACTAATGGGGCGAAAATCCTTTATTTCCCTTATAACTTCCTCCTTTGGAATAAGAGTCACCTAAGTCATATTCACATCCTTACTCAACTTTCCATTCATGAAAAAAAATCTTTAAGCCTTTTGTGAAATCCAGTCCCCAATCACGTCCCACATTTTCTCACAAAATTCAGATTGTAACCATCAGACTTGGGGCTTTATTGGGTAGCAAGACCGGAAGACTTTCTTTATTCTTTCACTTGAAGCCAAGGTTCCAATTTCATTGCCTCCTAACACTTATTTTATTAACTAAATCCTTATGAACTGCCACTTGGCAAGTATTCCTGAGTATACAAACCTTTATGAAGTTCTCTCAATCCTCTTTAATCTTACTTGGGTTTGTGCCAGTTTTAAAGCTTTAGATTAATATTAGCTTTTCGATTTGTTTATCCTTTTTTGAGGCACATGAAAATATCTAGTGTTCCTATCATCTCTTTAGCCAATTGGACCTTGAAGCTCTTTCTAAAAGGCGTCTTTCTTACTATCATTCCCTCTAGACTACTCAATAATGCATGTCTTCTAGCTTCCTTCAACTTCTCCAATACCCCGTTCTCACCTCATCGTAAATTTTTCATAATTCCTACATTCTAGCACTTGATCTATAATCAACATTCCTCAATTCCTCCTTGTTCCACTTCTTGATTGGGCTCTTAAGGCTTGAAGTTAAGATATATGATTATTGTTCAATCATTTCCATTCCTTCTTAACCATCTTAATAAAACCTTTATGAGAAAACCACATGTCAAAGCTCGGAAAGGTTTGGGGCCCCAATCAGTAGCTTCTCATTAACTACCAACGGGCGAGTAGTCTGACATCTACTATTTAAGCCCTACGGTTTCAAATTGTTGAATTTTCCAACCACTCTATTTCCACCATCACCTTCTATCAATCCTACTACATGATTTAGCAGACCCACACAAATTTCCTTTCTTGTAAAGGTAAATTAACCAATTCTATCAATTGTATTTAGCCAATAAAGTCCTTACTAGAAGAAGGTAAATTGACACAATTTCTCCTCTCATCAATATTTAGAATCTCATTAAAATCTCCTAAAAACATAAATGGGCACATTCCACTCATCTTTTAGTTTCTTCAATTCATTTCACAACTCACATTTCTCATCTCTATTGTGTGGTCCATATACAAGGCATATAGCACACTCAAACCCATACTCCTTCATATGCCCTTCGATACACATCCCATC
The DNA here is from genome assembly GCA_030441495.1 of Dalbergia oliveri. Lineage (NCBI taxonomy): Eukaryota > Viridiplantae > Streptophyta > Magnoliopsida > Fabales > Fabaceae > Dalbergia > Dalbergia oliveri. The sequence continues at coordinate 11,057,101 of JAMLFY010000006.1, forward strand.
TATTCCCATTTCCAGGTAGTAGCATTCTCTAAAAAACCTTGTTCCTAAATGCAAATCATCTCCCAAGTTGTCCTCCTACTTCCTATCTGATCTATAGTTTCCTTCCTGTGGCAAGGAATTCGCGGGCGCAAAAATTATTTGTTAAAATTGGAGTCGCACCAGTTTACTTAAATTTGGAAAATATGGAAAAACCGTGTTATTAAAAAAAATGGTCTTTGAAACTAGACTTGAGCTCGGAGTCGGTTATGCATAAGGAAGGGTAGGGTTTTAATCCTGGCACCCTAATACACCGTTCTTTAGACGGTACCTTAATTGATTTGTGCAAATTATTAATAACCTTTCAAAATACTCATTTTTATATTTTATTTACAACAAAATTTAAAAAATTGAGGAACACCAAGCTGTCACAACTAGGTGTTTAAAATACCATGTTAACAAGGGTACAGGTTAAATTAACATTTTTATTCAAAATACAATATTTCACAAATAAGTAACAAATTTAAACTAAATATATGAAAATAAAAATCTCATGAATTATAAATATTTACAAATAAGATAAAAATTTATTTTTGATATTTTTACAAAAATAAAATAAAAATATAAAAGAGAACATGCTTTTTAAAGGAAATTTGGAACATCAAGCTCTCACAACTAAATGTCCAAAATATAAGTTAACAAGCCAATACGGCTAAATTAACTTATTTGAAATAAAATATTTCCTAAAGAAATGAAAATTAAATGAAATAAAATATCTCATAAAAAAATTTTTTAAGATAAGACAAAAATTACAAAAATTTAATTTTGACTCGCAGGGGATTCAAAATTGGCATCCTACGTATTCTTAGGATGCAATGGGGAATCAAAGTCACGTGGTCTGTTGAAAATGAGTATGTGTTGATGATTTTAATTAAAAGAGAATAAAAACGTGTTGATTTTTTTTTTTTGAAAATGAGCTTTTGACTCGTGCACAAGATTAAGGCAGGCACGCTCCTCAATAAATCTATACAATTCAATAGTGTATGAAGGAGGCATCCACCTTTTCACGCGCTATTTGGTATTGGATAAAATATTTTATTTTTATTTATCATTTTTTTTGTTTTCTTCTGTTTTTTGTTATTTTCATTTTTTAGATTAGGACCCCAAAACTCAATATAACATTAGACCATAACTTTAACACAAACCCTAAAAAAATAAAAAATAAAAAAAGGAAAGCTGACCCTAAAAAACTAAAGCCCAAGCGGGCCCAATGCCGCAAACAATCTTGACCAAAAAGGAGACAACAACACTAAACCAAAAAAAAAAACAACAAATTCTAAATTAAAAGACAAGAAGTTCTCTATTTCTGATGTCTAAACCTTACTGTCTCTCTGAGAGTGGAGGCGTTGAATGATCCAAGTGAGAGTTGAGATTTCAACGGGGAGGCGCGGCGGTCAGGCGCGGGAAGAGCTCAGGCGGAGGGTGAGGCGATGGCTGCGGCTCACGTGCGACGATGGCAGTCTTCGCGACGGAGGTTGGTGCGTGGCGGAGGAGTCGCTGGAGGTCTTCAGCCTCTCAGCGGTGGGTGGAAAGGCGGACTGCGGCGGTGGGTTGCGGAGGCGGGGTCGACGGAAGATGCTAGTTGGTCGCGGCGAGATTCAGGATGTAGGTCTGGGGTCGGCGCGGCGAGGTGGGGCAAGCGGAGGAAGGCTGTTCCTGAGGCACTTCGCGATGACGCTCCTCTCAGCGGAGGAGGAATGGGAAGGCGGGTCCTTCGCAGCGCGTGATGGCGCGTGCGTCGGGACGGGGCGGCGGCGGCGCGCGGTGTGGGTGGGTGCAGCTGTGCAGCGCGGAGGCGCGTTAGGGAGGATGTCGTCGGAATCTGTAGACGCAAAGTGAAGGGGTGGTTACCCTTCTGTTCCTTCCTTTTTTCTGTGTTTATTTTCTACGTTCTAATTGTTTTTGGTTCAGTTTGAGTTCTACATTGGATTTATAGCTTGGCTTTACGTGATGCTTGGTTATGTTTTGCAGGTTGTTATGTTTCTTATATGAGAATGGTGGTGAGGAAGACTTTGTGAGGGTGATGATGATGTGAGTGAGAGGGGAGAGAAGGGATGAAGCATGAGTATGATGATAAGGTTGATGATATGAAAATGATGATGATTAAGGAAAATGATATGAGGATGATGATGATTTTTGTTAACACCTAATATTTAACCTCAATACGCCTGGACGTATCAAGACTAATTATTAGTTATTACTTTTCTTTAATTCATTCATAAAATACTCAGCGAAAATACGGGTAAATTTTTTTTTGAAATGATTTATATAAAACCAAAGTGCGAGCCTTGCGCGTAACATAGGACGGCGGTGAAGCGGAAGAATAAATGAAACATCCAGAATATACACATTAAAGAGAACAATCCATCATAAACATCATTCCTCATTACTTTAGATAATATAGTTCATACATCACAACGGAGATATAACGAGAACATAAAGTCTTAGGGGCGCATTGGGCGGAGCTTGCAGTACAATGGGAAACATAAAGACAAATACATGGTAATAATCCCAAAAGATAAACACCCAACTAACACACCCTCCAACTCAAGCCTCCTGGTGGCCACAGATCCTCGGTTGGGGGAGTGTCAGGCGAGCTGACGAAGTTCCTGGATGTAGCCCAGACGAAGCGGAGATCTAGGCATGGGAGTCGAGGGCAGCGGTGGCCTCCGCGTCGAGGTCGCCTCTCGGGCTGTCGAAGCGCCTCGCATGCCTGAGCTCATGGCCGTCTCCTAACTACCTCCTCCGTGACCCATAGGAACGAAGGGAAGATCCCTCCGAAGGATCAGCCTCTGATCGAGTCGGGGAACATACTCGGGATATCGCGTCCTTCAACGAGGAAGGTCGAGCACGCAGTCTCTGATCTCGAGTCATGTCCTTCTCGGAGAGTAGAGTGGCGTCGCCAAAGGGTGAAGTCGATCGAAGTGATAGCTGAGACGGGGGAAGCAAAGGGCAGGCATATGCAAAAGCCGCCACCTCGCAATGACCCTTGAAGTGGTAGGACCTAATGCTGGGGTCATAGTGCACCTCCCATGTAGGCGGGTCAATGAAAATCACGACGCAGCCATTCGATCTGAAGACGTACGGAAAGAAACAGGAGAGGGGTGAGAATTCTTACTAAAGAATCTCAGGAGGGAAGTCCTCTATCCTAGTGCCATCGTTTACGTCCCAGAACCTTGGGTTTATTATGAAAATGTTGAGCATGCATAGGTTCATTATGAGGTTTTCACAAAGGTCGTTGTCCAAGGTCCATGTCTTTTATAATGATTCTTAATGCATGTATGCAACATAATGTTTCATGGATGCATGGTAGCACTTTAGGTAAATCAAACAATAATTCAAACAACATTGTGTGGCATGAAACTTTTCTTTGATCATCTTTCCTTTCTCATACTTGTGTCACCAATAATATAGTAACCGCCCCTTAAGCTAGGCTATGAGCTCATACCTTAACTAGTCGTCACTAGCTCTTACTTATCCTCTTTTAGATGGCGAATCATAAATGTCATAATCCCGACTCCCAGAGTACGGGTAGGGGGCCTAGGGGTCACCCATCATGGGACTTTCTCCTTCTTCGAAACGCATCGCTCGGTTAAGCCAGCGACTTTGTCCGCTTCGGTATGGTTGACGTCCATACCCACGGGTTTACTTTCCTCATCAGAAGGAGAAATCTCGGTATATAACTTTTAAACTTCATATTTCTCAAAAACTTTCTTTTTGTCCCTCAAATTTGACGGAAATTCGCGGCATAACGCTACTCTCCGAATTTCCTCAATTTGAGTCATGCCACATAATTTCAGTCACATGCATCATTTTCATGGAACTTTCTCATTGCCACAACTTTCTAGTTCACATGAGCATATTTCTCAATTTCATTCATATCTTTGAAACATTATGCATTTCAAACACAACAATTCATCAAATTATGCATATAAAGTTTCATGCTCAAGGAACTAACATAATCACATCATCATAACGTGTGCACGAGGTTCATCATCATAATCATACTCTCTCGTCCACCTATCTCAGTATCTTATGCTTTGCCCCTTTCGGGCTTTAAACTTGTATTTGCATTATTATTACCCTCAAGGGGTTGGCACTTAAACTTTTCCTCTAAGATTTGAACTCACCAAGATTCCACTACAACACTTAACATAAAGGGCAGAAAATATATATCGTTTGCTTAGGGGCTCTAAAATCTCCATTCGCGACCCTTTTAAGATCCATCTTCGCCTAAGACTCCATAATTAATTCTTAGATCAATTATGAAGGATTCCTAGGCATGTTCTCTAAGTTATAAACCACTTAGATCTCTTATCATCATCTTATGCTTAGAGATTAGCACCTAATCATTTATGAAGGGATTCTTGTACATGTCTTACTAATTATGAATCATTTATCCCTGAATTAACCATTCTAAACAGATTTGCACTTCTTTGTATTAAGGTGTTCTAGAATTCTCATCTCAAGTCCCTTTTTAGTTACTTATTCTTTACTAGCTTCTCTAAATCGATCCTTGCTTCACTCAACATAATTTTACACATTTAACACCTTAGAACAGCATTTATAGAGTAGCCAAACATAGAACCAAATCATGAACCCATAAGATCACATAATCTCTTGGGTTGAAATGCATATAAGTTGCTAGTTTTCTCTTGGAATGTTTCTGGAAACAAAGGTGTTCTGGTAATCGATTACATGTTCCTAGTAATCGATTACCAGGAGCTCAATTCATTCTGGTTTTTCCAACAAGGTAATCGATTACACATAATGGTAATCGATTACGTAGGTTAAATTGTTTCTGGAAAGATAAAGAACATTTGGTAATCGATTACATTATGAAGTAATCGATTCCAAGTTTCCAAGAAAGGTCTGGGCATGAAAGCAACATAATCGATTACACTGCCTCTGGTAATCGTACCAAAACTAAAAGTCCTTTGAAAAACCCTTCTGGTAATCGATTACATTGGTGGTAATCGATCCAGAACCTTCTGAAATTGAGAAAACATGATTTTGACACATTCCAAACTATTTTAAACCTCTTGAGACCTCATAAAACAGTTTTCAACATTTCCTTGAAAATCATTCATGTATTTTACAAAATCAAACCATTGTTGGTTCATACCAAAACTCATCCATTTCTTTTTGAATGGAGTTTCCTTTAGGATACTTAGGGCAAGTCTTTGAGCTCTAGAGTGTTTAGGTGATGACAAAATCTTAAACATGCCATGCACTTTATTTTACTCTTCATTAGAAAGTAAAGTGAGAGCATAAAATAAATATGAGATGCAACTTCATTATTATCTTTAAGGATTAAGTGATGACTTGAAATATAAACATGAAATGCAAGCTTGGGAATTTAAATATGGTAATGCAAGTTCATTCATTTACTCTTGTGAAATTAGTGATAACATCAAAATAAACATGAGATGCAAGACATAAATTTAAACATGAATGCATCTTGTTTTTGTCTTAGCTAGAGCTCTTGCAAGACTTTTAGAGGAACATAAACCTCAACCCATTATGCATCATAAGGCAAGCTTTAGAGTTCTTAGCACCTAGACTTCAAGAGAAATCTTAAGGTTTGAACTCACCATCAAGCTTAAGGAAATGGACCAAAGTTCATCACTTTGTCTAAACAAAACTACAAGAACTAAGTCATATTCTTTATTTTATTGCTCATAGGCTTCAATCTAGCGGATTCTAGAACGGCCGACCAACTTTAAGGTTGGCAAGGGTAAGCCTGAGCTCTTTGAAATCATGAGATTAACTTTCTTAACAAAACTTTCGTGATCTACTAGACATATTTTACAAACTTTGTTCAAATCCATAGAAGAAAAACTGAAAATCCTTAAAGGAAAGAGGAAGAGGAAAAACCGAAACTTAAGCCAAGAAAAGAAAGGAAATCCAAGCATGTATGGTCCAAGACCAAGTTGTTTCAAGCTTTAGAGGTTTCTCACATGACAACAACAAATCATTATCTTGAAACCTCATCATCAAGCTCACATTCTTTGTAAGAAGGCCTCTTGGCCGAAAGAAAGAGGAAGGAAAAGGAGTTTGAAATCAAGAGAAAAACTAGAACTTTCTTGAAGAACACAAACAAAAATCATCAAAACTTAACCCCTACCTTAAGAAGTCTTGAAGAGATGTAAGAAAGCTTTGTTTTCTAGATGGAAGGAGAAGGAAATCCTTTTGGAGTCTTGAGGAAGAAATCAGCCAAGTTGAGGGAATTTGAGAGGAATGAGAATTTTGCAGAAGTGTGACTTGGCAAATGATCCAAAATGTGACAAGTTCTTCAAGGCTTGGTATTTATAGAAAACTTGCAATATGGAGGCTGAAATGGGAGGGGAAACCGCGCCTTTTGGAGGAGGAGGAGGAGGAGGAAATATCTCTTACAAAAGCATGGGTTTAGGCATGGCAAGCATGGTTAGAAGCATGGGCAAGGTATGGCCTAAAGCATGGGCTTGGAGTGCATTCAACTCAACATGTGGCACCATTTTGGGGCAGATTTTTGGCCTCCTCATCAGCCAAGGGGAAGGGATTTTTGTTCATGTAATTGTGGTTTAAGGATGTGTTTAAGTGTTTCTATGATTAGGCTTTTTGATTAGGAGTTTGTAAGCAAGCGTTTAGGTGAGAAAATGGTTAATTGAGTGGTTCAAGACTTGATTAGGAGGGTGATCTTATAGATTAGTAATTTAAAATAATTCTTTTGGTCAAATGAGGTATGGCTCAATTCCTTAATTTAAGGAAAGAGAGAAAACACTATTCAAGATTCCATGACTAGAAATCTTGAATTTAAAATCCGTTAGAGTTTATCTAAGCAATCTTAGGTTCTAATTAACCTTAATAAATCATTTTGACTCTCATTAATTAGAAATAAATTAATCTTCGATTAGAGCCTAATATTGTTAGGTCGCTAATTGCTAAATTAGGCGCACTGTACACTGTTCTAGGGGCAAAATGGTAATTTTACACTAAAAACCTGACACTTCAGAGCAGGACTAAATTTCAAACCTTGCTCATAAACATCATTCTAAACTTCCTGGAAAAGTTCCGGGCTGAACGGCATCTTCCAGATCTGGACAAGGCGGGGTATTTTGGTCATTTTGCGCGGAAGTTTGAGAGGAGGTTTCCCCTCGGATATCATTCATCGCAAGAGGTAATCCCCTCAAACATATAGTTGGCCATTGAGGGTTGCGGGCAACTGCCTCGATTTTCGGGTGGGAGTGACCTCAGGGGCATTTCGGTATTTGTAACAGCGGAAATCGGGGTGTTACATTCCTTGGTGCATTTTCTCCTCCTTGTTAGTGCCTTTTAAAAATTTTTTTTGATTCTCTTGTATTCTTCTTTCTCATTTTTTTTTAAAATTTAGAGTCTTAAAAAGTTGATAGATGGTAATGGTTATGATAGGATGAGTTAGGGAGAGGCTAGTAGTAGTGATGGATGATGTTTTTTCTTATGTGAAGGTGATGATAGCATTGCAATGTTGATTTCCTCTCGTGACTCGGATCACCTCCAGTAAAATCCTCTTCTATGTATGCCATTAGCCGCTGATTCAGGAAAGAGAGTTTGTTGTTTTGCACTAATGGAGACAACATTATAACCATTTGTCACTTTTTCTTTTATTTATTTTTTATTTTTTTCATCAATTGACAGCTTCCCTTTTTTTTAAAAGCTGAAACAAATTTTTTTGTTTTTACTTTATGTAGGGAATAGGCTGAACAATAATTATTTTTTGTTTTTTTTTCAAAAGGACTAAATAAGAAACTATAAAGGAAATTAATCTAAATTATGAATTATGCAAATTTTTGGGTTTTAAAATTAAAGGACAAAACTGAGTGTTCAGGTTGCCACTCTTACTCCATTTCTTATAAGAAATATGGAAAATCTAAGTTCTTATATTATTTTCATAAGGAATAGTAAGAGACATGAACATTGATTTTGTTCGAGCAATGAGTGAAGAATGCAAATGCAAGAAAGATTGAATCCTAACATTGAAAATAAAAATAAAAATAAAAAAATAAAAAAATCACATGCAAACTATGCAATTCATAAATCACCTATGTATGAATCATGCAAGGTAAAGACACTAACAAATTTGACACAAACTAAGAAATGTGAAAACGGAATTAATAGGAAATTCAAAAGTTGATGGGGGCCACGCAGGAATTAAGCTAACAAAGGCTAACTGGAAATCAAAAGAGTACTGGCGGAACTCAGATATGTGTCAACAAGTGAGGAAAAGATAAAATGGCAATCTAAGGCAGACTAGAAAGTAAATGGTCAGAACCTGGGGGCCGACATGAAAGTAAATTGGCAATTATGGGCCGGTTGGAATGTAAATTGTTGGCAGTCTAAGGCAGGCTGGAATGTAAATTGGCAGTCTGGCGGGCTGAAAATAAATGGTGGCAATCTGAGGCGGGAGCTGGAAAATAAAGTGGCAATTGAGGCCGATTAAATGTAAATTCGGGCGTTATCAGGCCGGTTGGGAAATAAATAAAAGCAGTCTGAGGCGCTGGAAAATAAATTGACAATTATGGCAGAACTGAAATGTAAATTTGGCGTCTAGAGGCGAGCTGAAAAATAAATTGGTGGCAATTTGGCAGGATTCGAAAAATAAATCGCAATTATGGCGCGGCAGGGAAGTAAATGGTGGCAATTTGAGGCCGTCTGAAAAATAAATTGGCAATTATAAAGGGATGGAAAATAAAGTGGCAATCTGAGGCCGAGATGAAATGTAAATTTGGCAATTATGGCGGACTGGAAAATATGAAAGCGGTCTGGGCCGACTGAAAAATAAAGTGGCAAGTCTGGCAGGACTGAAATGTAAATTCGTCTGAGGTCAGGGAAAATGGGGATTGCATGGGCTAGTTGAAAAATAAATTGGCAATCTGAGGCGGGCAGGAAAGTAAATTGGTGGCAATCTGAGGCGTTCTGGAAAAATAAATCGCAATCTGG
>JAMLFY010000006.1:11066594-11212904 GCA_030441495.1 Dalbergia oliveri
CAAATTAATATATATAATTCGCAAGGATAATTATGGTTCAATTGATTTCTAATTGATCAAATATTCCTTATGTTTTTTAATCACATATTTATGATTTATGATTTTATTGATCTGAATACATTTATGATTTAATTGATAATTGATTCATACATCAATTAATATGATCTGTTATGTTTTTAATTGATTATGATTTATCTAATAATATTTGTTTCTTTTTTTAATCATATATGTTTATAATTTATGATGTAATTGATATAAATGTATTTACGGAATCTATCAATTGATTGTATTATAGATTTGATTGATTATATATTTTTGTTTATTGAGTCATGAATCTATAATTATAATATATCTATAATACTAATATTCCAGATCTCATTTTAGGAAAAGTTTTACAAAGTGTCACTCATAGGCAACTTATGGTTCATTATATTTATACCTTGATTATTAATTATTTTGTTATAAAAATTATTTTCATCTCTATTTCATTAATACAACATAAACATTTTACATTAAATATTGGATTTCAAACCATTACAATTCTTAATTTAAATGATATAATTAATCAAAATATGTTAATCTAAATTATTTAACATTAAAAATGGATATTCACGTATACATATCTTTTTCTATTTTATTTATAATATATTTTTATTTTTTTCAATTAAACATGTACATTTTCATATTAATTACAAAATTTTAAATTTTGAATTCACCTTTATGTTTTGAATTTTGGATTCAATATATAACTACTTAATTTCTATTCCACAACAAACAAGAATCCAATCAGATTTAGTGCAAAAATAAAAATGGAAACAAAAACTATTGCTATAAAAAAAGGTCCGTATAATCGAGGATAAAACCCTTAAATTACTCCTAAAATCTGGAACATATTCATTGCTACAAAATAATCGCTACTTATACCAATCGAATCTATAATCTATAATATTAATATTTTAGACTCATTCTAAGAAAATTTTCAATAATGTCACTCATAGAGCAACTTATGGCCCACGATATTTATAACCTTGATTATTAATTATTTTGTTATAAAAATTACTTTCATATCTATTTTATTAATACAACATAAATATTTTACATTAAATATTAGATTTCAAACCATTACAATTCTTAATTTAAATGATATAACTAATCAAATATGTCAATTTAAATTATTTAACATTAAAAATGGATATTCACATTATACATGTATTTTTCTATTTTATTTATAATATATTTTTATTTTTTCAATTAAACACATATTTTTCCATATTAATTACAAAATTTTAAATTTTGAATTCACCTTTATGTTTTGAATTTTGGATTCAATATAGACTACTTAATTTCTATTCCACAAAAACAAATCTAATCAATTAATGCAAAAACAAAAATGGAAGCAAAAATTATTGCTATTAAGAAAGGTTTGATATAATCAAAAGTATAAACCCTTTAAATTACTCCTAGAATCTGTAACATATTTATTGCTACAAAAGATTGTCACTTATACTAATTGAAATAAAAACCCTTAATTTCTCTTATTAGAACATGCAATATTAATTTGTTATCTAATTCTCTACTACCTACAGCTTTGGTATTAAATGCTAACACCTCATTTATTTCTCCTCTATTCCACAACTTTATTTTCTCTTCCATTCTTTCTCTCATATTTTCATATTTTTCATTTCTTTTCGCTTATTATCTATTAGTTCTCTCAAAATACATTAATTTACTTTATCTTTTAATTTTCTTCTTCGTGATTTATATTGAATAAGAATTTATAGGTTAGAAATTTCAAATGCTCCAACATTCTTCTTTGAAACTCTTTTCTTTTTTGAGATTTTTTTTTTTGTACAACATTTTTATGTTTGTTTAGTATTTTTAATTTGTATGTATATTTTATACATTTATATGTTTCCCCAATGAAATAAAAATTTGATTTTTTTAAGTTCTCTTAAAATAATCCAATTTATTTATCCTTTCCATTTTTTTTGTTTATATCTAATTTATTTCTACCTTTCTTCTTTGTAATTTTTTTTTTATTTTGTATAGAGATTTTTCTATGTTTATTTAGTTTTTTACTTTGTGTATATATCTTAATGGTTTTTTTCTATTTATTCTTTTTGATTTTGATGTGAATCAAATATATTAATATATGTATGGCTATTGATTGATCTTTCTTCCAATATATGTATTTATTGTTCCATTTTTTTTCTCATGCTAAAACTTTTAATTAATTGATAAAATTTAAAATATTATTTTGTAACTATATACAATCCATATTTATTTGTCTTTGCTTTGATAAGGTATAATCATTATTAATATATTATTTTATTTAGAAAAATATAATTATTGATAGATTACTAATTTTATATTTTCTAAATTCCCACCTAACTATTTAAGTGACAAATTTCTTTTTTTATTTCATAAAAGCTAATATTACACACACACACACACCAAAAAAATAGAAACATAGCAAATATTAATAATAAATAATATTATTACCTTTTTTATATGCCTAATATTATGACCTTTAATTGATATTGATATTCATATCAATCAATAACGTATACATACTAATATTATTATTATTATCCTTTCTGTTACTATTTTTAAAATTTTTCTTTTTTTGAAATTTTTTTAATAAATCCATGAATACATGGAGGGATTCAAATCTCCGCAAGAAATGAGGAATCAGGGTCCATGATGGAGATGACAATGATGATGAGAGAAAATTCTAAATGAGGATGCGTTTAGAAGAAAAGTTTCTAATTTCAAATCTAGAGTTTTTGAAATCATATATATATATATATATATATATATATATATATCACTATGCCATATTTAATTTTTTGAAACTTAAACATTTCAATTTATCAATTCCACAATTGTTTCATATTATTTATTTGAAAAAAAACATCAATTTTTTAAAATTAAAATATTTTAAAAAAATCAATTCCACAATTTACACTTTTGTGATAATGATACTAATTATTTATAGACTTTTTAAAAAATTAAATAATTATATTACTTTTTAATTAAAAATAATTATGTAATTGATATACTACTTCAATAATTGAGATGACATAAATTAGGATTATATATGATTTTTTTTACTAATTAAAACATATTAATTATAATCCTTTTAGTAAATTAAAATATCAATTTTAAAATATATGATTTTTTTCACTAATTAAAACATATTAATTATAATATATATTTTAAAATTAATATTTTAATTTACTAAAAGGATGTACAAGGAGAAAATGTGTAATTGAAATCACATAAATTAAATATATCCATTAATTTTTTATTAATTAAAAAAATATTTTTATGTTTTTATAAATCAAATAATTTAATTTACGAAGAAGTTGTACATGTTAGGGATGACAAAGAAAAAAACCAATGGAAGTGGATACAGACAAGGATTACTCACAATAGAGGACAAGAATGAGGACATATTTTATTTTCTTAGGACGATTGACAGGGAGAGGTTCTATTTGTTAAAAATAGTAGAGAGATAACACACACTCATTTTTTTCAATTATCTTTGTTAGATTTGCAATTATGTATGCATTTTTAATTTTAATATGGATTATGTTGTATTAGTAGTATTTATTACTATGAACATTTTTGTTTCGAATTTCAAAATATTTTAAATTTTCCTCTTTTTGAAAATTTTAATAAACCTATGAATACCAATAGGGATTCAAATTCCCATGGCGATGGGGAATGAGGACCCATGGGATGAGGATCGAGCAAAATTTTGAATTTGGAGGGCGTGAGACATGTCCACTTCTAATGGATACACATTATTATTCCTATAAATAGCTCATAATATAGTTAAATTATCTTATTTCTCTTTAATTTTTTTAACAATTTTAATTTTTAAAATGTGTAAAATATTTATAAAATGTGTTTTTTATTATTAGTTATAGGTCATCTACCAAGATTTTTTAGCCTTATAAATATAATATTTAAATGAGATATAAAATAGAATGACACATTTATATTTTTTTTTCCATTTATTTAATTGTTCAATTATCAACTTATTTTTAAAATAAATTTATATATTAAATTTTCTACAAGATATATTTAAATAAATTATTATTTATTTTCATTAATGGTCAAGAAATCATTTTTTTTTATCACCCTAACTTACGAGTCAAACAACTAGTACAATAGATTTAATTGTGTAAATTGTTCTGTTGATTTTTTTTTTCTTTTTATGCATCAATATATATGTGAATCATAAATTAGATAATAATTATTCGAAATTATATATCATGTATTAATGTTAAATCGTTTAAGTAATGTGTACATCACATCAATATTAGATATTATTAAATGATTACAAAAGATTGATTTATTGGAATTGATTAAATATTAATTTTTAATTAATTAAATAATTGGCTTCCTTTTATTCCAATTGAATTAACAAGGCTGGAATATAAACTCAAATCAAAGATCAGAAATCATAAATGGAAATGAAGTTGGTCGTCTAGAAAAATAAAATCCCCAACCTTGTGACAAGTCAGATAATGCAAACCAGCGAATCCACAATGTCAGTTCCTAGTTTACTCCGCCTCATCGGTGACACAATTGAACAATGATTGAACTACTAAAAACAATAACAATCATCATGCACGGTTAAAGAAGGATAATTAGTAATTACCTCGAGGAGGATGCTGCGTGCTCTTGATGGTGGCTAGTTGTAAGACCCACATTTGACAGATTATTTTCTTTGCCCTTGGCTTCTATGTTTTCACGTTCCTCTTCATCAGTAACAAGCCAATTATAGGGAAGCTGGACTTTACGAACAGAACTGCCTCTGTTTTCTCGAACATAATTAAACGCAATCCCTGGTTTCTTTAGAAAATCAGAGTATTCTTGCCCTGCTTGCTCTTGCAATAGTATTCGTAAACCCCACTTCCTAATCTTCAAATGTGGGTGCGCTTTAAATGAGATATGCGCTCCTGATTTCACAAAATGGCAATGTGGTCGAGAAATATAAATCAGCCAGAGATGGTCGACGTACAAGTAGTGTCCCAACGATGTCGCACATTGAAGGTTTCTTCTGCTTGTTCAGTTTCAAAGGAAAGAAGCAAGGAAGACATGTCAACTGAAGGTGACGGCGGAGGGCTTGCATTAAATGATGCAAAAAAGGCAAAGCCAATCCAGTTGTCAGTGACAGCATCAAAGTCCACAATCCTTATTATTGAATCTCCTTCAAATTGATAATTGAACCACTTTTCAAGGGCATTCCCTGGAACAACAATGTCAAAGCCACACCGGAAGTAACGGGGTGCCTAGTACAAGAGGAAGGAAAACACAAGAGGTGTATTAGAGCTCGAGAGAAGAGAATTCTGTGTGAGCGAGAAAGAGATTAAGAGCATACCTGAACTAGTCTAAATAGCCATGGAAGTGCGCACTTACTCCAAGCTCGAATTCCTCCTTTCCGAAATAACTTGGGGCAATCGAAAATATGCAATCCTGATCTATGATTACGAGATCCAGCTTCTATTTTAAAATACCTTCCACCTGATGGAGCATGTTGTGATGGGAGTCCAGCCACAGTGCGAAGCTCATGGCAGTGCGCCAAATTTAAATATGCGAGGCTGAGTAGCTTCGCCATGCCAGGGGGTAGTGTAAGAAACCTGTTTCCCTCTAGATTTAGTCTTTCTAGACGCCTCAATTGTTCAATAGCATGAGGGACGGCAATTAGATTACAGAAGCCAAGGTCCAAAACTATCAAATATTCTAGATTGCAGGCAGACATGACATTAGATGCTAGGGAAGATGTCTCAATTTCAAGCAACCATCTAAATCCAGAGTTTGAAGAGATGTCAACTTATTAATGTTGAGGGGCAACTGGGCAAGATTTGTGCAGCCTCTCAAACTCAAGTATTTAAGCATTATTAGATGCTCAATAGATTCATCGATGGTGGATAAACTTGTACATTGGTCAAAATCAAGGTACTCAAGACTTGAAATCGCCTTGAAACCTGGAGTCTTTGCAAGTTTTTTGCAGCCCGAGAGGTGTAGAACTCTCAAAGAGAATAAATCGCATAAAGGTTGCTTTAACCTTGCATTAAAGATTGAGAGTTCGCTTCTGCACAGATCAAGGCTGACCAGACTGCAACAATTTTGCAAACTCAGGAAAGCAAGCAGAGTTAGATGTGAGATTGATGAGTGGACCAACAATAGGTTCGTGCATCCCGTAAGATCAAGCCGCTCCAGATTTTGCATCTTTTCAAAATTTGGTTTCTCCTCAAGATATTTGGAGTTGCTCAAATCCATCCTTTTCAAATTTGGGAGATGCTGTCATACAGATTTGATTACCAATCATGTCAGTGTTTCCTATCAAAACTTGAATTTATTTTATTTTATTAATACTCGAAACTCTTAAATCGGTGTCTTTCAAAAATATGACAGGAAAAATTCTCAAATTAATTCATAAAAATTCAAAAATACGTGAGAGTAATTAGTTCGATCTTTAAATTAATAAATTACTTTATTGCACCAAAAAAATTAATTATTTTTAATAAAACTTTCACAATATATATATATATATATATATATATATATATATATATATATATATATATATATGTCGCTGAATATGCTAATGAATTTAATCTACTTAAGAGATTAATTTGTCAGTGAAAAGTTTATTATGTGATATATTCGATAATGACTAACTAATGAGTTTTGTCTTATTTTGATATGTTGAAATTCTAAAATAGTGTTACACCATCACCTAATTAACTTTTTTTTTATTTATATGACTTTTTAAATAATGTAATAAATTTAACCATATTTACTGATATAACAATATATAACTAGATGATTATGTAAAACCTTTTAACATTATCAATTTATTAGAATTAAATCTTAAAAAGAAATCATTTATGTGTATTTTCCGTATGACATTTATTCTTGATTTCGTTTTGCAAAACGGAATAAATACAGAGCAAATAATTGTAGTATCAATATATAAGAATAAATTACTCTTGTGTGTGTGTGTGTGTTGTGTTTGTCATTCATCTCTCCCCTCTATTATAATTATAAATATATCCATTAAGCACCTTTATGTTTATAAAAAGTATTGCAATCCACTCTATTATAATTATAAACATATACTTTAAAAAGCTGTTAATAAAACTCTTATCTCATGGACCTTTTTGACTTTCCCATTAAATGTCAATCCCTGTTTATCCCTCATCATTATATGTTAAAATTTGGAGAAAAATTCATCTAGTGCTGTAGAATTTAAAAATCCAATAGCACCAAATAAATGAGTTATTCCCAATTTCTCATACATAAAAAACAAAATTTAGTCATTTAATATTATAAATATACTCCCTTTGATGGAAAATAAGTCAAATAACTATCTAATTTTAAATGTGCACAAAAATTAAGAAAATTGAAAATATCTCAATATCAATAAAATTTAGATATATTTTATAATAATGTTCTTAATACTAATTATCTCTCTTCTTTAATTGTTTCTTTCGATACATTCTCTCCATTTCACTAATTGAGGATATAACTGAAAAATAATAATAATTGTGGTCTACAATTCATAAATAAATAGTTATTTGTGAAAAAATAAATTTTAAAAATAGATAATTTTTTCTAATTAGAGGGAGTATTTAATTATTTATTATCATAAATAATAAAAAATGTAACAAGTAGTATATATTTAGGGAAGGTATCGTGAGTGAATAACTTTATTGTATAAAAATGAGAACGAAATTCTCAACAATTAGATCAATGAATGGTTGAGATTACATTTAAATATTGCATATAATATGTTAAAACATCGGAGAATATATGGCCTAATCTAGAATTTTTTTTTTCAACAAACTTATCCAAATTATTGGCATGAAATAAATATTTAAATTTTTTTCTCTTGAAAAACAGGTTTCTTTAGTACCCTTATAAAATTCAAAACTATCAATACATTTCTAGTTATTTGTAGTTAAGATTGCACAATGTATCTTATTAACTCAATTTATTAAAATATAAAAAATAAAAATTAAATCACAATTGTTGAAAATAAAAGATACCAATATCCATAGAGTATTGAAAGAAAAACCTTTGAAAAAACAGAATCTTTAATTTATTGGTATGGGAATTTTTTTCATATTGCCTCTCAATTATATAGTATTATTATTATTATTATATCATTAAAGGAATTTCCCTTACCAAAAAAAAAGTATCATTAAAGGAATTTAACTACGATCATAATTATTTCAAAGTTAAATTACACCAGAATTTATTACTTCAAATATTAACTAATATTATTTTTCATAAAAATATTAACTAGTATTATTATGACTTATAATTTAAAGTTAATAAAAAAATTTCTAAAAAAATAAAAAAAAAAACCATCACAAACCTTTCGTATTTTTAAGGAGATTCTTTCAAGATTTTAAACAAATTATGATTTATAACTCAAGTTTTTTATGTGAAATATGAATTTATTCAAAGACAAGACTCAATTTAGAAGCCACAACTCAATTTTATAAGTCAGCTTATGAATTTATAACTCAATTTTTATTCAGTTAATTGATTAACATAAAATATTATCATCGGACGAAGAATAAAAAATTAAGCAATATTTTTTTCATATCTTTATCTCCACTACCCAATGCTACTTATTTTGAAATGTAATTTTCTTTTGAATTAAACAAAAATTAATCATCCACTCAAACACAATTTTCATTTAGCTTCTTTTTATGTTTATAAAAGATATATATTGCTCCGTTTTGTTCAAAACTTTTTCAGTTTCATAATTCTAAAATTATCATGCCACCTCTGACTAAAAGGATGTATTGTTACATTTTTTCCAAAAGAAAAAAAGTTGATAGATAACTTTCAATCATTTGTTAAAGAAAAGATTAAAGACCACTAAAAGTACCTTGATGCCTTCCCATTGTCGATGGATATTGCTATTAGTCATATTCAGCTCAACAAGTTCACTTGGCTCAAAATTTGGTGGCAAAGAAGTGAACGGGTAACCATGCCACGTAAGATAATGTAGAGTATTGGAAAGAAAATTGAGATTTCCTGAAAAATTCTGATGATGTAATATGAGCAATTTAAGATTCACCATTCTTGAAAATTCTTCAGCATTCAACGTGCTATATTTGGATACATCAGCTTTTTGATCTAGAACTATGGCTTCAACATTGTTTATTCCCTACAAATATATAAGAATGTTATCACAAGGGGGAAATGAAGTTACTTAAATTAATAGGTACTTGCTATTGTAAAAAATATAGAATTCATCATGCATATCTTTATTTAATAATTGAAATATTAGTAGTTTCTCAATGAAACAATAAACGGATGAAATCTATAATTTTTATGGTGCTAAGAAATTTATAATTTAGAAAAGATAAATTGTTACCGTTGGTGATATCATGACATGATGAAAATCTTCATAAAGCCACAATCTACTCCACGATTCTGGCTTTCCAAGAAAATCTCCCCGAACAATGCTCTTTCCCAAGTCTTCCAACATTTCATGCATATGGATTTCATCGTTTCTAATGGTTATAAGTGATTTCTCAATAATAACTCGAATTCCAGTAGCTGGATATAGTCGACAACAATCTAAAATTCGTGTAACATAGTCCACTCTTTCCCCATTAAAGAAACAAGCAATATGCAAAAATATTTCTTTCTCTGTGTTCCGTAATCCCTCGTAACTTAATTTAAGCACACCCATGATTTTGTCATCAGCATCATTTCTCCCCAATCGGTCCAGACTTCTTTCCATTGAGTAACATCTCGGGGACCCAAGAAAGAACCTAATACTTGAATTGCTAATGGAAGACATTGAGCATATTTCAATATATTAGGAATCAGCTCCTCACAATTGTTGTGTGGAGAGAATCTTTTGAAGGCTTTGCTTCGAAAAAGTTCATGAGCATCAGTATTACTTAATAGTGGAACATTGTAAACTTCATATGCCCCACACACTTTTAAAATATGCTCATCTCTAGTTGTTATGATTATTCTACTCCCAGCACCAAGAACTTCAGGCCCTATCTTCAATTTTTCGAATTGCTCTGGATCATCAACATTGTCTAGAACTATAAGGACCTTGATGTTATATAGCTTGCTCCTTATAGTCCTAGATATTTCAGATGGACTGCATCTGTCAAGGTATTTTTCATCTAGAGTTTGAAGAAGAATTTGTTCTTGTACAGCTCTAGCACCACCACCGGTTTTATAAATGTGGTTTATGTCCTCAATAAAACAGCAAGCACTAAATTGATAAGAGATTTTATCATATAAGACATTAGCATGAGTTGTTTTTCCTATCCACCCATCCCCAAATCCCTAAGACTTGACGACTATCATCCTCACGACTTAATTTTAGAAGCTTTTCTAATTTTTCAACACGAGATTGTATTCCAATTAGATCATCTGCAAGCCCTGAGAATTTATGGCGCAATGCTTCTATCACCTTTTGTATAATATCTCCAATTATGTCATACTCTTTTCTGAAAAAGAGAAAAAATTAATATCACTAAATTACACCTAGCAACAAGGGGAAAACAATGTCTTTTGTTGATAAATAAATTAAATATGAAAAGTTAGCTTAAGCAAGCTTAATGCCACTTGGTTGCAATAGCATGGAGCACCCACATAATTAGAATCCATATTAGACTAAGAAAGAGTGGCTTATGTACTTACCCACGTCTTATATGCCAACCAACCCAATTGCCCAACTCCTTCATAGCACTCCTCCACCCAATAACCCTGCGAGGATTTTCCTCGAATTCATCTGCATGTGAATCAAAAGCCTTCTCGTACACGCCATTTTGATTTCGCATATGAGATGGATCCACATGATAAAAAATTGGGAAAACTTTTTGTTCCAAATCTCTCTTGCATTCGGCTATCATGGCCATTTCGTCCAAACACCACTTCCGAGTCAGCATAACTTTCTGAGAAGACAACAAGAGAAATCCGTGAACCTTTGATTGCTTGTATAAGTTGTGATGAAATGGATTCTCCTTTCAAGCCTCTCGTCATCTTTAAAGACAAAAATGCCTTTTCTGATTAGATGATTGTAGAGATGATCAACAAAACGGTAACGGGTGTCAGGACCCCTGAAGCTGATGAACACATCATATTTACAAACCCGCGGAAACGACGGGCTGCCTTGATTGTTGTTGGGATCCATCTCGGTAGCAAAAGTAAGTAAGGATATCTCCGTGAAAGATATTGAATCAAGGAAGTAACAGATCTAGATGAGGAGATGCTCCTGTCTCTGGAAGGGATCGAGTCTTAACTTTGGGAGCGAATTGAACAAAGATGTGGGAGTCGTAGAGACCATCCAAGGGGAATATGAGAGTTGAATTGCTTGATGATGATGATGATGATGATGATGATGAAAGAGGCGTAACCAGGCGTTCAGTTTAAAAAATACACAGGTGACAGCTTCGCTTTAAGATTCGAAGCGATGTGATGGACGGATGGACGCGAAACGAAAGGACGAGGAAAATGAGTGGAAGCTGCACGCGGAGAACGAGTAGATCCTTTTTCAAGGAGTCTAGGAAGAAAGGAGGGAAGCATGTGTGAACAGACAAAACTAAAGTAGTCTACTTTTTGTCGTGGGTGGACTAGCAAGTCATTGAATGATATGACTTGCATTGTCCTTTTTCCTTTTCCTCCCTGAATTATCGGTCGCGGAAGACTTGCGAGGGGAGAGATGTACGCGGATGAGATTGATTTAAGGAATCCGATAATTTAAATCACACCTAGGTTTTTTTTTCTTTTTCCTTTGGGTTTTAGTATTTTAAAATTAGTTGATAGTTAATCGATTTTTTTAATAAAAAAATATAAATACATACATAAAATTGAAATCACCGACCAATTTCCTTGCAAACCAGGTATGATTTCTCCAAGCAACAACATGCTAGTTTTTTCAGTTTTAAAAAAAAAAATCTATCATATAAAACTCGCCCCTAGCTAGAAAAGTAGTCCCACAATACCGTAGGATTCAAAGACAAACTTTAGAGCTCCCCAATCAATGCCCCTTTAATTTATTGTCAATGTTAGTTTTTGACCTGCATCTGCATGCATGTTTCGAGGTGCATTTCCTTAACCAATCCATAATATATTACTATACGCGGCATAGAACTATGCCTCTTAATTAATTATGAAATGGTGGGGTTTATGCAAAAGTAATGGTGTTTTATCATACACGATTTGTTTGCTTGTTAATTAATTCATGCCTGAAGACATATTCATATGTGTCTCAGTTATTATAAAAGATAATTATACTGATTTCTCTTAAAGTTTATTATAATTATAACTGTCATTCTTTTAAATTATTATCGATCTCTTGAGATTAATTAAAATTACCCTAATATCCTTTATAAATATTTATTTCTTAATTTAAATGATAAAAAAAAACTTATGACATTTTTTCCTGAGCAAGTTCAATCTATAGTATTTAATCAATATTATCATATATCACACATGTAATATCTATGATTATTAAAGTAAAAATTTCTAGCAATTTTTTAAATAAGCAATACAATTATACTTATTACAATATTGTTATTATCATGTACTTAAAAATTAAAATATAATAATTGATAATTATAAAATAAATAAGCAAACAAGAGCAATTTATTTTATTCTTGTTGTCTTAATATTTTATAGATTTAGATTTTTAATTGCTAGGCACACATGTATGATGAAACACCACTACTTTCGGCTTTTTGGTTACACAAACCCCACCATTTCATAATTAATTAAGGGGCATAGTTTTGTGCCGTATAGTAATATATTGTGGTTTGGTTAAGGAAATGCACCTCAAACATGCATGCAGATGCCTGTTTTATATGATAGATAAAGAGGCATTGATTGGGGACTCTAAAGTTTGTCTTTGAATCCTACAGTATTGTGGGGCTACTTTTCTAGCTAGGTGCGAGTTTTATATAATAGCTAAGTTTTTTAAAACCGAAAAAACGGCATGTTGTTGCTTGGAGAAATCATGCCTAGTTTAGGAAATCGTTCAAGGGTGACCAATTTCTAATCCCCATAAATCACCCAAGTGTTGACCAATTTCTTTGAAGAAAATAACTAACAGAAATTGGTCGATTATAAATAGCTTCCTTTGGGTTTTAGTATTTTGAAATAACTGATAGTTAATTGATTTTTCTAATATAAAAAAAGAATGTAGATGCGTATATAAAGTTCAAAATTTGGCACATCTGTATATAATTTTTTTTTTCAATTTATTTCGATAAAAAAGCCTCACTAGCATGTTCAATGTAATGATGTATAATGAGAGCATAAAATCATGAAAAATATTATCTGTTATAGAATATCGTATCAACTAATATTTTATCCATTATTAGATGACGTTCTCTCTTAATGAGATTTATACCTCATCTAACGATGGATGAATGTAAGTTTAATCTGCTTATATAAGTATAAATAACATAACTCTAAAATCTTGTTTCCCTTTTTCTTGTTTCACATGTATTTATGGTTGGTAGTACTTACCAATCTCTTTGAGCTAGAAACTTTATTAAATGGTAAATTGCTTACCATGAGACATTTTTCATAGACACTACTATGAATGGAACATTTAACCAGATGTTGAAAACCCCGCTGGCTTCCTACCGTGCTTGGTCCTATGGTTAAATGTTGTTTCTTATTTTCTATTTTCTTTCATTGTTTGCTTCTAACATATTTAAAAAAATAAAAAATAAAAATGAGTAAAATCTGAAATTGATTCTTAAAAATTGAGATATCAATTTGATTTTGGAAAAAAATTGTGATACGTACCCATCTTTTTTGGTAACAATTGTGATGCCAAT
The DNA here is from genome assembly GCA_030441495.1 of Dalbergia oliveri. Taxonomy (NCBI): domain Eukaryota; kingdom Viridiplantae; phylum Streptophyta; class Magnoliopsida; order Fabales; family Fabaceae; genus Dalbergia; species Dalbergia oliveri. Next base: position 11,080,451 of record JAMLFY010000006.1, read on the forward strand.
CTGATTGTGGAAAGACCAATTTTCATTTTTAATTTGATATGTTGCATTTTCTTTATCTACGCAAGACTTGTAAATTTTCAATTCTCACATAGCTGTGATGTAGTCTCAAAGAAAATAATTCCCCTTTTTTTCGGTCAGAATAACTCCCTTCCTATCTTGCTCCAGCTGTCATGTAAGTCTACGTTCTTCTATTTTTTATTTTTTTTTTGGGAGGGGATCAAGTCTTATTATATGTATTTGGTTTGAATGTTTAAGTCTTGGTCTGCGCATGGTGGAGATGGCAAAATGGACCTCAAACGGAACCCATTATTTACACGGGTTATATCGTATAAGCCCATTTAATACTTTAAATTCGTAAAACAGGCCTTGCAAAATTTGTAAACTGAAACAGGGTGGGCTGAGTTAATACGTCCAATTTTCTTTTTGTCTTTGAAGTTTGCTGGAATGGAAGAGGTAGAGCACAATCCATTGTGAATTCACTGAATTGCGATGCCTATACTAGAAATGCATAATTGTACCCGACAAAAAAAATCAGTCGAGAAACTGAGCTCCCAGCCACATCATCTAATGAATAATCATCATCATCACGATAACTTACAACGCTTAATATGTTCTCATCCCAAACGCTGAACTCCACGAACTTAATAATATTAGTCCCCATAAAGTGCCAGTAATGATAATATAAAATTTAGGAGCGCCAAAAATAATGTAAGATTGACCGACTCTTTCACAAATTATACGGCACATCAATTTTCCACAACAAAACTTTTTTTGTATAAACAAAATTTTATTTTCAAATCAATTACTAATAGAAAGACACTGACGCCGTTAAAAAATGGCTTTCTACAAAGAACTTTATGTTCACCCATGCTATATTTGGTTAGGGGATAAAAATTATGTGTAAATTTTTATAAATAAATTTTACGTGTAAAATTACACATGAATTTTATCCATAAAAAGATCATCCTCATTTTTACTTTCTACTAAATATACCCTTAAGGTTTATATTTCAGTTCCATAAATTACAAAAAATACAATTTGAGAGGATTATTTTCAAATGTCAAAAGAAAAACTATAAAAAAAAGACATAAAAGGCATTGTTAGAAGGTGTGTAGAAGAAGATGATGAACAAAACTTGAATATTATGGTTTCAAGGCATTAAATCAATCGCTATCTTTAGAGATATCGCCTCCACACGTAGTTGCTATGGGTTGAACGATCCTTTAAATACAATAAAACCTCTATATGAATTTCTTGTCTAGCAATAACAAGAATTTCCTCACTCTTGAACTTTTAAAGAACTCTTACACTCACATAATGCACAAGTAAAAGTGAGAAAATTATTCTATAATGAGGGATATTTATAGATGCACATTGGACACGTATGAAAGACATGTCCATTCAAGAATAGTCACAATGGTTGCCAACATGTCTTTTCATAAACCAATATGTCTTTTCATAAACCAACATATCTTTTTGGTGAACCAACATGCCCTTTTGGTGAACCAACATGTCTTTTCATGAATATTCATTTATAATGAATTAAATAAATAATTAATATTTATTTAATCCAACACTTGTAAATAATTAAATTTACTTCAATCCCCCACTATTTACAAGTTTAAAATTTATACAAATTTATGCATAAATGAATGTATCACAAGGATTAAACATTCCTTTAGTGCAAACTTTAAAGGTTCTAACAAAGTAATAGGTGTCTAATTGATTAAACCTATACTTTTTGTGTTAGTACCGAAAAGTCACACACATAAATTGTACCTCTTCAAGTTCAAGAATTTGTTAATTTTAAGCACTTTTATGGTCATGTGCTCATCCTGGTTTCATGAATATTTACGAGAATAAAACCTCTAAAATTCTATTGAAGTGGCACCACTCCTATATTCACATAGGTGGAATCCTTTGATAAATTAATATTATCAATCCATTAAGAGTTTTAACTCACCCTCCTTATTTTATATATATATGGCACTAAATCCTATACTTTAGTGCTCCAATTGTTAAATAATTTGTTGTTACCCATTAAACCTTGAAACTAGTGTTCTACTAGAATAAGGTTGGGTTCTCATCATTTAACAATTATAGGTTTTAATCCCATTTTAGCAGGAGTCTCTTTGACCTTATCCCTTAACAAACCTTTAGTCAATGAGTCTGCTAAATTCCCTTGGGATTTTACATATGTGATGGTAATTATACCATCTTCTATTAATTGCCTCACATACTCATGTCTCAAGCTTATATGTCTAGACTTTCCATTATAAACCTTGTTATGTGCTCGAGACATAGTTGATTCACTATCACAGAAGATTGAAATGACAGTCATTGGTTGTGGCCACAACTCTATATCATATAACAAATTCCTAAGCCATTCCGCTTCTTTACAGCTCAAAACTATAAACTCATCCTCCATAGTAGAATGTGAAATACACGTTTGTTTCTTTGAGGCCCAACTTATTGCTCACCACCTATGGTGAAAATCCATCCTGAAGTGGATTTATTATCACTTAGATTTGTAATCCAACTAGCGTTGGAATAACCTTCTAATAGGATAATTACTAAATGTAGACCCAAGTTTATAGTTTTCTTGAGGTAACCAAGAATTCTTGTTATAGCTTTCCAATGTTGATTACTTGGTTTTCCTGAAATCTTGATAGCTTGCACAAAGCAAATGCTATATCTGGTCTAGTGCAATGCATTGCATACATTAAACTTCCTATAACACTTGTATATTCTAATTGTGCTATAGGTCTCCCTATGTTTTCTTCTAATTTAAAGTTAGGATCATAGGATGTATTGGACTCCTTAATTTTAAGATGCTCAAACTTTTCCAATATCTTTTTGATATAATGAGATTGACTTAAAACAAAGCCAATTTCATGTTTAAGCACCTTTATGCCTAGTATTGTATCTACTTCATTCAAATCCTTCATATTGAATTTAGAAGTTAGATACTCCTTTGTTTGACGAATCCCTTCTAAATTCATCCCAAAAATTAGCATATCATCTACATACAAACGATTATTACTCCATAGTCCTTAGTAAATTTGGAGTATATACATCTATCTGCACGTTATGTGAGAAGCCATTTGATAACACTACAGAATCAAACTTCTCATGCCATTGTTTAGGCGCCCTTTAAGCCATATAAAGACTTAACAAGTTTACAAATTTTCTTTTCATTTCAGGTAGCACACAGCCTTCCGTTGTTCAATATAAATTTCTTCATTGAGATCTCCATTAAGAGAAGCTGTTTTAACATCCATTTGATGCACATGAAGCTTGTAAATGGATGCTAATGCTATAAGAGTCCTAATAGAGATCATTCTCGCCACATATGCGTAGGTATCAAAATAGTCTAGACCTTCCTTTTGTCTAAACCCTTTCGCTACCAACCTTGCTTTGAAGGTTTGTAGTGAACTATCTGTATCATACTTTCTTCTAAATACCCACTTGCATCCTATAGGCTTTGATCCTTGAGGCAAATCAACTAAGACCCAAGTATTATTAGATAATATTAAGTTAATTTCATCATCTGCTTTTTTCCAAAGGCAGAATCTCTAGAGGCCATTGCCTCTTTAAATGTTTGAGGATCACCCTCTATGCTTAGAACAATAGGGACCTTGTTTATCACAGAATCCCTAGTTCCTTCAACCAAAAAAGTTATAACCTGAGAAGATAAAGTCTGAACTCAAGTCTTTCTCTTTTCTCACTCTTTAGCTCCTTCTTCGTTCAACTACTACATTGTCACTTAGACTTTTATTGCTTTGATTTACAATCGCTTCTTGGGAAACTTCTATATCCTTTTGGGGATATTCCAAATTAGGAGTTGAGTCATCAATGAATTTATTTTCAATAAATTCTACCTCTCTGATTCAACAACTATATTGGACATGAGTCCAAAATTCTATATGCCTTTGAATTTTGAGCATATCCTATGAAGATGCCTTTTATGGCTCTTGGCCCCAATTTAGTTCTCTTTTGATCAGGAACACGATAAAAGGCTAAACACCCCCACACTTTTAAATAATTTAAGTTTGGTTTTCTTCCTTTTCATATTTCATATGGAGAAACCTTTCTGTTTCTTGATGGTATCCTATTGTGAATATGACATGCTGTCAATAATGCCTCACCCTATAGATTGTGAGTTACCTTAGCATTTAGTATCATTGAATTAACCATATCCACTAAGGTACGATTCTTTCTCTCCGCTAAACCATTTTGTTGCGGAGTATATAGCAGAACATTCATGCACAATACCATATAATTCACAAAAATTATCAAATTCACTAGAAAAATATTCTTCACCTCTATCACTACAAAGAACCTTTTATTTTCTTATCATGCATATTTTCTACTTCCATTTTATATTTCTTAAACATTTCAAATGCTTCATCTTTATTTCTTATCAAATACACATAAGTAAATCTAGAACAATCATCAATAAAGGTTATAAAATACCTTTTTCCTCCTCTAGTAATATTTCCATTTAATTCACAAATATCACCATGTATTAGTTCTAGTAAATGTGTATTCCTTTCAACCTTAGGAAAAGGTTTCTTAGTAATTTTGGATTGTATGCAAATGTCACATTTCTTATTAAAATCCTTGTTACTAAGATTAATATAATTATGCTTTTGCATATATTCAATTGACTTGTAATTTAAATGTGCTAATCTACTATGCCATAAATCACAAGAATCAACAACATACAGATAATCATTCACTTTATCATTAATACTAAATTTGAACATGCCTTGAGTACAATATCCTTTTCCTACATACACATCATTCTTTCTTTTGCCTTTATTGACATTCACTTCTCCAACATGGTTCACTTTAGAACTTTGAGAAAGATACATAACATCACGTTTTCGAGTTTCCTCTTCTATACGTAAATGTCTTAGTAATCTTTCAACAAAGAAGTATTCTCCAAGATGTAGGAGTTTCTTCCTATAATCATTCCAAGATGAAGGCAATTTTGCAATAATTGCTCCAACTTGTAATCATTCAGGAACCATTACTTGTAGATCACGAAATTTACTTACAAGGATTTGTAACTCATAAACTTGATCCATGATAGGCACATTATCTACCATACTAAACTCAAAGTACTTCAACATGATAAATTATCCATACCTTGCCGCTCATTATTGTATTTTTCTTCTAAAGACTTCCAAATCTCCAATGGCAATTGAATTGACATGTATAGATCATAAAGTCTATCTACAAGGTGTTGAGAATGTGTCCTCGGCATGCAAAAGTGTTCTCATCATGCTTTTTCTTCAATTGGGCAATCCTTTCCTTCTCTTCATTGGTTGCATCTTCAGCGGCATTGGGAATTGGTGTGGCGTTTGGATCAAGCACATAAGCAAGATTTAGCACCGAAAAAAGAAACATCATTTTGTCCTTCCATCGGTTGAAGTTTGTCCCATCAAACCGATCTAGTTTGACAAACTCTTGATTCATGACCTTGAAAGTGTTATTTTGATCTTGAGTCATCTTCAAAAATATCTCTCTAAAATGTTAGAAAGTGTGTAGAAGAAGATGATGAACAAAAACTTGAATATTGTGGTTTCAAGGCATGAAATCAATCGCTATCTTTAGAGAGATTCGCCCACATAGTTGCTATGGGTTGATGACGATACTCCTGATATATGAAACCTCTATATGAATTTCTTGTCTAGTAATAACAAGAAATTTCCTCATTCTTGAACTTTTAAAGAACTCTTACACTCACATAATGCACAAAGTAAAAGTGAGAAAATTGTTCTATAATGAGGGATATTTATAGATGCACATTGGACACGTATGAAAAGACATGTCATTCAAGAATAGTCACAATGGTTACCACCAACATGTCTTTTCATAAACCAATATGTCTTTTCATAAACCAACGTATCTTTTTGGTGAACCAACATACTCTCTTAGTGAACCAACATGTCTTTTCATGAATATTTATTTATAATGAATTAAATAAATAATTAATATTTATTTAATCCAATACTCATAAATAATTGAATTTACTTCATGCACAACTTAAGAAACGTGTGAACTAGCAAGCATTAGCATATTCTACGGTGGACAAACCACAAGAAGAACAATTCAGGAAATTGACAACCATGCGATGAAATTTTACAATTAATTTCCTCTAAAATGACACAAAATATAATTATATATTCTCATGAAATTATTAAATTACTATAGAAACACTTGTTGTTTTTAATTAATATCATCACGTATTCCCTAAATTATTAAATATCATAGAATTACAGATTTAACATGAAGTAAAAACTTTAAATCATTTTCATGCTCATCAATTCTAATAAGTATTATACACGTCCAAAGTAAAAAAAAAAAAAACTAATAAATATTATAGCATTCTTTGTTGCTGTAAAACTGCACATGCTAAATCAATTATAACTATTTTTTTCAAAGAATTATGTGCCTAATATTTTTTTCTATATGACATATTAATAATATATGTAGTGGTAGTATTCTTTTGTGAAGATACCGCTTGATTGCCATAAAAAAAGTTTCATTGCATATTTTTTTCATATGAGATTATTTGTTTTATCACATGCTTTTCAATAAATCATAATAAAATTTTTAACGTTTATTATTATTTGAGGTAATACCGAAATGAGCTGTCATAAATATATTGCAATTAAAATATAATCGTGCATAAGTGCATTACCCAATTAATCCGAGGAGATAGAGAAAACATATAAAAGTAAAACAAAGTCACAGTTGCAACTAGAGGAATCAAAAGAGTGGAAGAAGAGAAGGACACAATCACACAACACAACAACAAATCTAGTTATCGACGCCGCAATACACGATACCCACAATCCAGCCTCGATCCATTTGCGCGATAAACACTTGATCCATCCAAACCTTTCCTCTTCCCAAAATAATAATAAATAAAGAACACTCAAAAGCAATTCCAATCCGCCCGAAAATCCCTCCCTCCTTTACCACATATCATCAAGTATATAGTTTAAACGTACACACCAGAAAGTAACGTTTAAGAAAGAAAAATAAATAAATAAATAACAAAAAAGAGAGAAGTAAAGGGCCTTATGTTTTTGTGGGCAACTGAATTTTGAACTGGTATTGGTTATGGCTGTTGGGTACAAGGGTGAGGAACGATTACCTGTTCAAGCTAGTATTGATGGGGGATTCTGGTGTGGGCAAGTCCAACCTGCTGTCCAGGTTCACCAGGAACGAGTTCAATTTGGAGTCCTAGTCCACCATTGGTGTTGAGTTCATTACCAAGACCTTGAACATTGATGGCAAGGTCGTCAAGGCCCACATTTGGGACACTGCCGGCTAGGAAAGGTCTCTCACTCTATTCTTTCTTCATTCTTCGGTTTGTTATTATTTTTGAGCTGTGGCTGAAATTGGTTCTTAGAACTCCTCTTGTTGCTTTGGTACTGTAAAATGTATGGTAGTTTCTTTATTTTTTTAATTTAATTTTAATCAACGGCCTGAATACTATACTAATATCACTGTACATGACATGCACTGCCAACTTATATGTCATCCATTTCTAACCCTACTTGAAGCCATGCACACCTCATCTAGTCATATTTGTTATGTATAAATAATATTTTTCTATAATTATCTCCCACTCACATGTCTATTTTTTTATTGAAAAAATAGTGCAAATTAAATGATTTAATTGAATAATACCATAACATCTTTTTATTGTGTGAGATGCATCAAGATTATTAGTTTTTTTTATTATCATTATTTTAAATGTTAAGGTATATTTGAAAAACTAAAAATCATGAGTTTGGAATGTCAGGAACCGTTTCAGTTAATAAAAGGAAGAGCAGTTGTGTTGATATTTTACTGTTTACAATTTGAGTTGCTTCATTACAGTATACATTACATTTCCAGAGGCTCTATGGATTTTTATGCTTCAAAATTATCTGTAGGCTTGAAATTAGATATATAAGTTTTTGCAACATGATCAACTAAAGGTACACGCGTCAAAAACCACTTTGTAATCATTGTTTCCAGCACCAACATCGTGCTTTGCATCAAATACTAATCTGAGATTGGAAATCGGAGTTACTTTTAAGAAATTCTTTCCAACAAAAAATTTATACCTAAAAGAATACTTAATTTTGGGTACAAATAAAAAGTATTACTTATGCACATATACACAACACTTTAAGTTAAGGCATTATTTTTTAAAGAATTACTATATCATATGTGGTCAATTATCAAAGATAATATTTTTTAATAAAAGGGTATCTTTTTAAACTAATACAACACTTTTTATAGTGTTGCTATAGCAAGTGTGGTCAATTGTTTAAGGCAACACTCTTGACCAAAGAAGACAACATTTTTTAGATACCAAAAGCAATACATTTAAAAAAAATGTTATCCATATGCACAAAAAATAACACTTTTCATATGTTCCAAAAAATAAGTGTTGTTATAGGCCAAATTTCTTATCTAATTGGGTCGAAACATCTTGCTCAGTCTCATGCAAACATTTGGAGTTATGACAGATAAGTAAAGATTGCAGTGTATGAAGGAAAAGGATAGTTAGCTTGCCGTTTGAGTCGCAGGATGTTATGCCACATCTCAATGGTAGTCTTTCAAGGAAGCATACTTCAAGCAAAATATGTTCTGCTGTGTTTATTCTATTTTTATGTTTTTTATTAAGCATAATTCCCAACGTTGGTGATTAGAGTACATAAGAATTTTTCTGATGGAATGTCTGATGAAACCTAGTTGGTAAATTTTCGTTGCAATGTATAATTAGAAAGCATAAACTAATACCATTACTTGAATTGCTGCGCTAACTACATCCACTCAATCGAATTCTGTGTTTCTGTGATAGGTACTGGGCCATTACTAGTGCTTACTACCGAGGAGCTGTTGGTGCCTTACTTGTCTACGATGTAACACGCCACGCTACATTTGAGAATGCTGTGAGGTGGTTGAAAGAGTTGAGGGATCACACTGACCCCAACATTGTGGTGATGCTAATCGGAAACAAGTGAGATCTTCGACACCGTGTTGCAATCCCAACCGAAGATGGGAGTCTCTCTACTTCATGGAGATTTCTGCTTTGGAATCAACCAATGTTGAGAACACGTTCACCGATATTCTTACTCAAATATACCACATAGTAAGCAAGAGAGCTGTTGAGGCTGGCGACAGTGGCAATGCTCCAGCAGCTGTCCCCTCTCAAGGACAGACAATAAATATGAAAGAGGATTCTTCTGTTTTCAAGAGATTTGGATGCTGCTCAAACTAAATGGTTTCATCAGTACCAGCGGGTTTTCATAGCCTGTTTCATCTTGTAAATGCTTGCTTACACGTGAATCTTGATATGATCTTGTAGAAAAAAGGCAAGTCTTACCTATTGTTTTGGGTGTTGTTAACAAGCATCCATATGCAGCATTTATGTTTGGTAAAATGGTCATTCTTTAAAGGGATTTGAAACAGATTGACCTGCCAAAAGTTCGCATAGGTCAAGTTTTACTTTTCACGATTTTGATATATGGTATACTCCAATTATGATGCAGCCAGTAACAGTTTGAGTCTCATTGTTATAGAATTACGTTTCAAAGCATTGAGGAGCTTGTGTTTTGTTTATAATTGTTTATATACCATATGGGTTCCTATAATGTAGGGACAAATTTACAAATGAAATTTTCATACACATCTTTTTCTCTAGGGAGGATATTATGGAAATCTCATTTGTAGCGAACGTTGTTCATCCCCAAATTCAAGGGATTCCATACTGATATTAAAAATAACTAAATATGTCCAGGAAGCAATTCTTGTGAAGACAGCTTATAATTTTTGTGCTTATGAAGTGGAACATAGTGATGGAAGAGAATTCTAGTATAAATATATGGATGATAAACAGGGAGTAGTGTCATTTGTAAATGATTAGTGATAAGTAAAATGTTTAGTTAAGTCTATTCTTTCTTTGACAATCTCTCTACTCTATACTCTTCCTTTCTATTCTCTATTATCCCCAAATTATTCATGCATCAAATGGTTTCATTGTCCACCATACTCGATTTCTATGATAGTTTGTAAAGCTCAATCAAAAGGCAAACCGATACCATGAGCGAGTATTATCTAGCTTTTAGGACTCATGCTCATCATGTTCATATGCATGATCCTAAAATATTGATTACTTGCTTTATCAATGGATTGAAAATGAATATTTGAAGAGAAGAGGCTTAACTAAATTTTTCACTTATTTTTTACAAATGACACTACCCCTATTTATATTAGAATTTTCTTCCATCACATAGAACAAGAATGCATCTTATAAATGGTTTAAATACACTGAACTTATAAAAGTATTTTATTAGCTCAAAAAGAGAGAGAGATGTCCTTAAATATCCACTTTCTTACTAGGATGAAACTTCAGTTTTGGCAAGGAAAACATTCAGAATTTTTTTTTGGGTGAATACAATTTCAACAATTTATCATGAAGTTTGTGAAATTCACAAGTGAGTCTATCTTGAATGAAGTTGATAGAATTTATTTAGTTTAATTATTTTACAAATTTCTATAATTTTAATTACTTTTTAATTAAATCTCTATAATTTAAATTTTTTTCAACTATGTCCATATAATATCAGATTTTTTTATTAGATTTCTACTGTTATAAAAAATAGAATATTCATATAATATTTTATTTATATGAGAACGAAGAGAGAGATAGAATTATAGGCCTATAGAATAATTAAATTATTTTTATTGTGAGTATGATGTACCAGAATCCTCTCTATGCTTCAATCTCTAAGATCCATAATATATGCCCGTAGACGTGTCTACGAATGTGGTGCATGTGATTGATTCAAATGTATAAAAACAATATAAGTAATGGATTGATCGATACTTACAGGCGGTGGCCTGCTAATATTTATTTGTCCCAACACAAGTGATTGATTCCCATTATTTTGCTCAAATGTTTAGACCATACAGGTTCTTATCCGTGGCGATAAATTTACAAGTGAAATTTTCATATACAAATTTTCTGTAGCTATATGTAGTATTATGGAAATCAGTTTACAAGTTCTTCAATCCCAATACTGATACTAATTAAGAGGTTCTATAATGGGAAAAAATACTGATCAAGAGATATGTCTCTAAAAACAACTAAATACTAGAATGAAATTTTAGTGGTGGCATGGATTAGATCCTTATTTGCCCCTTGATATGTCTGCTAATGTGGCGCATGTGGATGATTCAAAATGAATAAAACAAGAAAAGCAATGGACGGATCAATTCTACACAAGGGGTAGCCCCGCTAATAATTATTTATTTATTCCAATGTACAAACTACAAAGCAGAGGAAAAAAAAAAGAAATACGATGAATCGTAAGATAAATTATTTCTTTTTATATCTCCAATATATATTTTTTTAATAGCGCACGATTTTCAGGCCGCGAATATTATAACACCGCTATGCAAGCACAGCTGGACAAAAGGGTTAAAAGGGTCCACGTGTTATCCTGTGATGCCACCGCACTGGATCGCGCTGGCGCTCGGAATATTCCTCCGCCGGAAAACTGCCGAGCACTCCGGCAACTCGCCGAGGCCGGCGAACAGCGACTCCTCCTCCTCCCGTCGTCCTCCCCAGCCATCAGCGCCACGTCCTCCACCCCGCCGCAGATCTGGCTCTCCAGTACGCCGCCGGCGGAGGCCACGTCGTCGAACCATCCGAACTCATGGTGGTGGTGGTGGATGAGCAGCACCGCCGAGTCGCCGGCGAGGTCGAGATCGGGGTGGTTGGCGAAGATCGTCAGCTCCTCCGGTGGAAACCTTCCTTCGCCGGAGGAGGAGGAGGGGGAGGTGGCGGCGGCGACGTCGTTAATGGCGGAGGTGACGGCGGCTGAGGAGGAGGAGGAGGAGTGGGATTTGGTTATGGGGAGGGAGTGGTTGTGTTCGTAGGCGTACGTGACGCTGAGCTTGGTGGGGTCCACGCGGCTTCGCTCAACTTGCTTCCTTGCGGGGCACCCCTTTGAGCTGCTGCATCGGTAGTATCCCCTGCAATTTTGTAGATTCAAATTAATTAATTAATTAATAATACTTTAAGATTAATTTTAATGTATTAATAAAAGAGATTTACAGTCTTATCTAATTATAATGTTTTTTTTAAAATTAAAGTAGTACAAGTTTTAATGCATAAATTAAATCATAATTTTCATTTCCAAAATTTAATTTTTATAGACTGATGATATTGCAAAATATTTTTTTATTATCAACTATTAAAATTTTACCAACATGAGAAATTACAGAAAACAACTATCCAATTATCACAGTCACCAAATATGGTTTGTCATTTCAGTGAATTGTATTAATTAATAGTATAAGACTACTCCTATTTTATACTAATTTTGTATAAAAAATTCTTATTATTAATTATGCAATGATCACTCTCTTTTTTCCCCTAAATGAGAAGAAATGTTGAATCGAAAATACTCTTATTCTTTTAAAATATCTGTTAATTTTGATTAAATATAGATATTAAGAAAAATAATAAATGATATTGATAAGAGAGTAAAATATAATGAATGACTAATATATCTTTATGTATTAATTAATATATCATAATATTCAAGACTAATATTAAACGAAATGGTTTACAATTATAAAATTAATTAAAAATAATAATAAAAAAATAAAATTAATATTTTATTAAAATATAAAATTAATAAATATTTTAAAATTTAAAATTATTTAAAAGTGGACAAATACCTAAAAAAGAAAGAGGTATTAAGGTTTCATGCGGATTGGATGACAATCCAAGACGAGAAAATGTCATTTATGGAATGGGATTCTTAATTTCTTTAGCCATATATGAAGCGCGTGTTTCTCAAACACAAGTACAAAACACCTAGTTTTGGTGGTACATTCATTACGTAAAATATTCTTATTGCCTAAAATGTCATCTATTTAATAGTGTTTACACAAACTTAAATTAAAGTTAATAATTAGTAAGTAATTTTCACAAAAGTACTATATTGATTCTCTGAAATTCAAAGCGTTAATAATATTTAGTAGAGCTGGTTGTGGTTTTTGTTTCTTCACATTATTTCATTTTCTATACAATTATGATTTGCAGACGAGAACCCATACAAATTCAACACGAGTTAATTATAAATTGATACCTTGCTGGCAAATCTACCCTCTTTTTAGTCAATTTCAAAATTATATATACTTTTTTTATAATGCAGTTGACACAATAATAGTAAGTGTCACTTAAATGCAATGTTGCATATATATATATATATATATATATATATATGCTCTTATTTTACCTAATTTTACCTATTCACACTATATAATTCATTGGATAAACTTGTGAAGCCCATTATAATAGACAATTACATAAAACTTCCAAGTCGAAATATTCATATTTGTGGAAACGAAAATTAAATATAAAAATAAAAAGAAGAATTTTTCTTCGATAAACCAAAATATCAAAACTTAGACAATGACGGCTTCCGGTTCGACATTTTTATATTATCCAATTATTATAGCGTGACGGCAACGCGGTTAAGAGCCCGCGTGTGCTACATCACAATTCACAACAACCTAAGTTTTAACTACCACCACGACAACCCACATGCGCATTTTAGCACAGCCGCCTCCATAATGTTTTCCTTCCCCGGCGGCCGCCGGCGGCTACCGCCACAACCCCTCAACATTCCGCCGTGCACATCAAGTTCCCCTAAACACCCTTTAATTATTCGATTAACATCCAAATTCGGTTCTTATTCCAAAACATATCCAGCATTGTTCGCTCCCAATATAAACCTTTTATCTTGATGGCTTAAACTAAGGTTAACAACATGATTAATTAAGCTTTAAAATGATGATTAAGAAAAGGCAATTAAGGTAAACGAGTGGGTTATTAGAAGTGGCATAGCAGTAACAGTAGTACCTGGGGTAAGGTGAGCCTTTGATGGGCTTCTGGCCGTACTTCCTCCAGGCCCATGAATCGGACGGTGGATACGTCTCTCCTTTGCTCCTAGATCCATCCACGTCACCGATCGGTATTGTTACCACCTTCTTCTTCATCTCCCTCCTACGTATAGTACCATGAAAAAAACATGAAACCCCCTTCAACGGTTAACTTCCCAATTAACCCCCAAAAAATAAAAGATTAAAAATTAAAATCAAGAAAAATTGAATAAAAGAAGAAGAAAATTAAAAACTTGAAACCTTTTCTTAGGTGATGGTGCTTCAGTTTTTGTGTCATCACCGGAGGAAGGAGAGACAGGCCCAGCTTCTGAGGCGGGCTCGTGCTCCGGCTCGGGTTCATCTGGGTCAGCCACATATAATGGTCGGGTGTTGAGTCTACGGTACATGATGGGCTTGATATTGTGAATCTGAGGGGCTAATTAATAATTAACTCTTGATGAATATGTGTGTGTGTGTGTGAATCAATATATATATATATGAGTTGTTGTTGCTAGTGCTAGAAGTGATGATAGGGTGAGTGGGGTGGCCGGAAAAAGAAGTGGGGAGTGGTGGCCGGAGAAGTGGCGGTGGTGATGAGGGAAATAGGAGGAGCGGGTGAGGGTGAGGGTGAGGGTGAGAGTGAAAAGAAGGAGAAGGGGCTGTGATTGGTGTATGTTGTTTAATATATGAGCCGCCATGGTGACAGATTGGCAGAAGTGTTGTTTATTGTGGACGTGCGAGCAAATACCCAATTAAATAAAACATTTTACATGGAAAGGGGATTTATTGACAATGTTTTGGATTAATCATTCATTGGTTGGGATTTAATTTGTCATGATTACTCTACGTATGGTATGCGTATGTATTATGGTATAGTGTATGATTAGGGTTAGAATATGTATTTTTGGTGCTGCGATTTTGTCATATGTTCACATTATATTGGATATGTTATTTTCAGCAAGCTTTTGAGTCTCGGTGATTTATGGGTGGTAGTAATACTACAGAGTTTACATAGCTTTTGCTATTAGAATATATATATATATATATATATTCATCTGCTTGCTTTAAAAGATTTACGAATAAAAATTAGTTTAGCTTTCACCTACATCGATTCAATTAATCTTTTATATTTTACACAGATATATTTATATATAAAACTTCCACATTTTGTTTCATTAATTTTTGGTCTCTGCTATTTTTTATTTGATTATGCATAGTTAAAATTGAACAAACAAGAAGACTAAGATTGATCTGTGATGAGGGTTGAATAGTATTAAAAACTTAAGTTCAAATCTCATAGTAATTGCATAAATACAAAAAAAATCGTACAAACGAGCAGATTAATGAAATTTGAAATATTCCAAATGCAAAATCACTTTGCAGGAAAAAAAATAAATAGAAATATATATATTTTCTAATATCAAATGAAAAGGTATAGCACTGCAAGAAAAAAGATCAAAGGCAACGTTTCAAAAGCGTTGCCTATACATAGAAAAAATGTTGTCTTTTCTCACAGACAACACTTTTCGAGCAAAGGTAACGTTTTCTGAGGGGTTGCTTATACTGGCGTTACCTTTTCTCTAAGGCAACGTTAGACAGAGCAAAGGCAACGGTCCCTGAAAAAAAGCGTTGCCTTTGTTGAATCAAAGGCAACGCTTTTGTTGCCAATCAAAGGCAACGGTTTTTGCCCCCTTAATGGGTTGCATTTTATTCCGACTTAAGGCAACGCTTTACAAACGTTGCCTTTTCTCTGGTTAAAGGCAACATTTTATACCATAGCTTTTTCCTTGTATTTTAGGCAACGCTTATAAAGCGTTGCTTTTTCTGATATTTTAGGCAACTTATGAAAAGCGTTGCCTTTTCTGACGATTGCTTCTTCTCAATTCTGATTGTATCTGATTCTCAAAACAACGCTATTTTTTTTTTTTTTTTGGTCTTGAATTTGATATTCTTAAAACCAACCATTTTTATAATATCAAATTAAACTATATATATTACCTTTTCTACATAAATTAGAAACTAAATTAATTTTGAACAAAAAGTTAATTAATCGATTGAAATTCATAAATAAAAAAAACCAACACTAATTAATCAACTAAGTAAACAAAGTCATCTTAAGCATATATGGTAGTCTATAATATAACGGTTAATACGCACATGTCTAAATAAAAACAAGTCTAAAACACACAAGTCTAAATAGAAACAAGTTTAAGTTCAAACCAATTCACATCTCTTGATATGCAACACACATGTCTTGGGAGAGATATCATCAAGCCAGAATAATTAGCACGAATTGTGTCAACCTGACAGCAACACCTTCAATTAAACAAAATATTTATGTAGCGCTACTAAATGAAACACT
Source organism: Dalbergia oliveri (assembly GCA_030441495.1). Classification (NCBI taxonomy): domain Eukaryota; kingdom Viridiplantae; phylum Streptophyta; class Magnoliopsida; order Fabales; family Fabaceae; genus Dalbergia; species Dalbergia oliveri. Next base: position 11,096,787 of record JAMLFY010000006.1, read on the forward strand.
TACCTTTTTTTGAATTTCAAAGAGCAATTTAATGTTGTCCTCTGACACAATTCTTGGTGATGTAGCATTCACAGTAAAGCTAATAGTGTGTCATTCAACTAAACAAACGAGAAAACAAATCCGGCCTGATGATGATTGCATAATCCCTCATGTTGCAGAATGCATGCTAGTGTCAATGTATCAGGTAGATCAAATCAATATCAACATCAGTAAAGCTATAAAAGGAAAAATGATAAGACCCCTCCTTGTTGGCACTTGGTAAAGAATGTATACTGGGAAAGGCTTTAGGAAAAAAGGCATTTTTTTCCCTTATACAAACAACTTTGTCTTGTGGTATATTTTATTGTCCAAAAGTTCATGCACAGAAGCTACAAGTAAAACAATATCCATCCTTTTTACGTGAGAGGAGGAAAGAAAGTCACTGCATAAAATAGAATTCAAAAAGCATTCTTCAAGCAGAGTCGGTGCACATTGTACGGATCATGAACTTGATATGTAGATCTATTATGGGATGTGACAAAAGAAAATATGCCAGTGTAAGAACCTGTTCAATTCTGTAAAATGGAGTAAGATGGCTGTCAAAAAACTGTTTCTCTTGCGCTGCCTTACTCCCAGGTCCTACCCAAAGCAGTGAAGTGTAGGTAGTTATTATCACAAACTAATACCAATTCAAAGAATTATATCAAGAATAGATATGTTCAGAAATCAAGTAGCCTAGACACTAAACCATTAAGTCATAACAACGGAATGTTAAACCTACTTCTTACCTGCCTATGCATTTTGATTTTTTCATTACATTTGAATTCAAAATTGCCAATGGTTCATTATACCTCTATTCTCTTACCAGACAGGTTTTAAATTAACAATTTCACCCATTAAAACAAAAGTTCTAAACTAATGTCAGCAACCTTATTTTTCATCAATAAAATGATTAGTATGAAATACCATTGGATGATCAAAACACAACTAAAATTCAGTTTCAAATTATAATTCAAGATAAAAAAAGAAAAGATGGTCACTTAAAGAAAATTAACCAATCAGTAGAAAATGAAAACAGCAATAAAGTGGGAACTCAAGTGGGTGCAAATATCAAAAGTGAAACAGATCTGCCAAAAAAGTCATATCAAATATATAAAGCACATTGGACATCTCTGAACTAAAACCAGATGTCAAAATGTTTACATGGGATATAAAGCCAACTGCTTATAAGCTTCAAAATCAGAGAGATGAAAAGAGAAATTTATTCACTGATACAAAAATCAAATACACCTGAATGGCTGCTTTAGGCAAAGAACAAAACCTATTTTAGAGGTGGATACAAGCTTGCTCAGAAGGATAATAGACTCAAACAATATTTTATAAAAAAGAGAAATAACTATGTGATACTTACCTTCTCAAGCCGTGTCTCAACCTTCAATCGAATTAGACCAAGACAAAGTAGAAGAACTACAGCCAGAGATGAAGACAAGACCGTAATTGGATTTTTAGCAACATATGATCTGTATTTCCTGATCAGATTTGCAGACATGAGGTCAGATATCGCTCTATGTAAATTGACATGCACATTGATAGCACGAACAATGACCTGTAAAAATTTGACATGTATCCTTGCACAGCTGAGAGCCAAACTCCATGTCTGTTTTGTGAAGCATCTTCAATCACCTTATAATCATCATTGTCAGTCAAAACAAATTCAGATTTGGAAAGCATTCATAAGGAAGAAAAGGAAGCAAATCCTGTGAATTGCAAGCCAACATGCTCGGTAATATTATAACACTAGTGGAGATGACAATGATAAATTCCCCCAATACTGAATATTTCAACAAAATGAATATACACTAAGTTCTACGCAGACACTTCTTTGAAATTCAAAGGATGCAAATGGATATGTAAAATACAATCTAAATATTATACACCACAACATATACATTGACAAATTTCAATTGGCAACTCAAGTCTCAAATTTCCACAAGTCCTATTGTATTCACTTTATCAATCTACTTCTCTTAACGACCCCTATTTTATAACTTAGTTAAATGCTATCCTTGTTTTGTTCACGATTATCCCCATCTGGGTTTCAATTAGGTGTAACCCACTTTCTTTTTGAATTAATTAAAGTTGGATCAAAATTTCACAATCAATTTACTGACCTGACAGCGTTCCTCCAAAAGCCCAAGAATCCCAAAGCCATCTCGAAACATGCACTTATGATCAAGGCGCCTTGTATCCCTCTAATTGTCTGAGTGAACCCTTGAGAAAGTCACCCATTTGGACCAAGTCCACAAAACAACATTAGAGAGTAGAATAAATGTAGGAGCTAAAAAAATAGAACTAGAAAAAATAGTCCCACTATAACCTTATAAGGATCGGTATATGATTCATATCTGCTGGCTTAGACAATTGAAATTATGGGCATTATGTAAGTGTATGAACCAACAACTACAGTTGACAGTCTGGTTTCGAACAAGGATTGAAGAAAGATGCTTAGTCCAGAAACAAACAATAGGCTCTGTATCACCTTAGCCTTCTCAGCCTTCAATATTAAATAGAAGAATTCAGTTAATTCAAGCTATTTTAAAATCTTAATTAGACAGGAGAATGAAAGCAAAAGGAAAAACAAAACAAAACAAAATAAAAGAAAGGAACATTGCTAACATTGCCTCCATCCATTTGAGGAACAACTAAAGTTGGAATCAGAATGATCATGCCTAGTGTCAGAATGTAATGCTGGAACGCCAAAACCACCGCTACAGCTGCAATTTGAATATAACTAGTTTAAATTTAAATTAAAAGTTGAAATAAGTAAGAAAATAAGTTTCATGTATAAAGCTCACGGGCTTCAATATTTTGATTCACAAACAGAGCATAGTTTTGTTTGATGTATGTTAGTATTTAGCTGCTACTGCTAGTGCCAACAAAGTATATTCTCAGAAGCTGAATTCTATTTGAAGGCTGATGTGATAATGGATAAAGATTTTTTTTCTTTTTTCGATAGTTGAATAAAATTCTCAACGCCCTTTACACATACCATTTACACCTTACATCAATGTATATCCTACATTTTCTCAAACTTAATCAAAGAATCTACGCCTGAGTACTATTTTTTTAGACAAACCAATCAAGCTTTCAAATTCCACCCTATGGCATGAGCTCAGCTAGCTGTATATCCACTTGTAATTTCTGTATTGACACTTGTTTGCAAGTTCAGAGATTTCTTCTAATGGATAGTTACAAGATTGTCACCTTATTTTCATTTTATTCCCTGTTTTCAATATTTTCTAAAAAGAAATGGGGAAAAAGTTCCAAAGTAAAGAAAATAGAGAGATTGTTGTTGCAGGGACTACCTCCGGGTGACTACCTCTAGTTGCAGGGTTTGAGAGGACCGGAGGAAGCTACGGCGGCGTATTCAGAGGAACCAGTGGAAGCTGCAACGAGTTCGGACTTCGGAGGAACCTTGTTCACAGTGGCGTCCGCGGAGGAACCTTCGGAGCGAACCCGAGGAAAACAACTCACGGCGGCGTGTGCGGAGGACGTCAGATTCAGCCCTGATTCACGAGGTGGCTGAGGCGCAAAGTGTGGTGGCTGAGGCGGACGTTGAACGGTGGCTGATGAGCAACTCCAACCCGCGCTCGAAGGAGGAGGTGGCGTCTTCGTCAAAGGGATGAAAGGGCTTGCGTATCTATTCCCCTAAAGCAGGATGAACAGCGTAAAATTTGGAAGGAAAAATCTAGGGATTCGGTGGAAGGGTGGGTTAGAACTCAGCTTAAAATTTTTAGTGTTTTTGGTGGAGTTTTTAGTTTTAGGGAGAGGATAAATATTTTTAGTGGGAAAAAACATTATGAGCGGCATCAGTTAATTTAGGCAACGGTTCAATTCTGGTGCCTGTTACAAATTAAATGGTAACGGGTACAAAACGTTAGCCATTAGAAGATATAGCAACGGTTTGAACATGTTCTCTTTTTCCTTTAAGACAATGTTTTCTAAGCGTTGCCTTAAAACTCGTTGCCAATACTCAATATTTGAAAAAGCGTTGCTTATATTGACCAAAAGCAACGGTTTAGAAGCGTTGCCTTTAAAAAGTGTTGCCTTAGGCCTAAAATGTTGTAGTGGTATTCAGATCGATCTGTTTAATTCTAAGAGGTTGACTGAGTGGAGCATAACAAGGTCTCACATTTGACAGATTGTTGATCCGAACCTCCACTCATCTTTTTAGGTTGAAGTAAATGAAAGCTTGTTTGTAAGTGCTCTTAGAGTTCGGAGGCTTTTTCGCCTTTAAATGGAGTGTCATTTTCTTACCCTAAATTTTGTTCACAAAAGAGAAAGATTGATTTGTTTGTTTTTATAATGAGGGGTTTTGTGCAGATCTTGCAACTTGCTTTGTCGTTTTGGCCTTTCAGGTTTTGGCACCAACCTAGTTTTTCTTTCGGTCTTAGCTTTTAGATCTAGATGATTTGAACATGATGATTTGGTTTTGGTGAAGTCTGTTTTGGGTGTTTTTGTGATATGGTGATTGTTGTGGCATCGTGCTAGCTTTTTTCATGTTTGAGTTGGTGTTCGGTGATTATTCTGTGCTCTTCATTGTTCATTTTGTGAATTTCTGTTTGTTGGCCTAATGCACGCCCTCTCATAATTTTTTGAGTTGTATTTAATGGGGTTTTGTGCTCTATCATGTTTGTGGCCGTAAAAACGAGAAGGATTTGTTTATCACTTTATGAATTTCATACAAAAAAAGGAGGATAGGAAAAACCATGTTTGCGATAGAGAGGCAAAAGGAAGACAACAACAATGTTTGTTTTGTCCATTTTGGCACTACATTGTTTTGGTGTGCGCTTTGTTCTTGTTACCTTTTCTCTTCATATGAACTTTGTATGCTTCTTTGTGTAGTCTGGATATAACCCTAAGCTACCACCTTTGTTTGTGAGCCTTATCCATTTATTGTGTGGAATAAAGGAGAATCACTTTAGATGGAATCAAATATTTTTGAAAACAATATATTGTGATACCTCAAGTCCATGTGTCCTTACCTAGGCCTAGCGCAACTAGGTACCTTGAACCGGTATGCTGGAAACCATATAGATGATGAAGTCTACAATATTATGCAGAATAGGCTTGCTGTACGGGTAGATGAGCCAGTCAATCTTGCTGCAATAATGACCTTCGATGCTGACAAATGTCCAAAACGATGTTGTTTCATTTTAAGTGACCCCAACCTTTTTTAAACCCTCCCCATTCATGTTTCTTCCTCCAAAACTGAAACCCCAACTCTCCCAACTCTCTTCCACCCTTTCACTCTCATCCTTTCTCAATCCTATCTCCTTCAAGCTCTAAGGTAAGAATTTAGCTATGATTTATGTTAGATTCTTCTCCTTTGTTCCTCCTCCATGTTGTGGGTGTTGTTATTTCTCATTGTTGTCAAGTTTAGATACTTCCTCAATGTTCATAAAGTTGATTTAGAGTTATTATAGATTATTCATTGGTTTTGTTGCTTCCATGGTAGATATTAGTACCATTCCCACTCCACAAAGCTCAATTGGTGTTGACATCATTAGTTCTTCCCCTCCAATTGAGTAGGTTCAATCCTATGACCTATACTTTTGGTCATTATAAATATTTCCTTAGCTTTATGACATAAATGCATGATTTTAGAGACTATTTCAAGCCAAGTATGAATGATAGAGGATTTTATCAAGATTATGAATTTTACCAAGATTTGATCTTTTATGTTTATTAATTTATCATGATCAAAATACATTAGAAAACCTATGGGATCATGCTTATCATTAAATTGATTTTATGTATAGCTTGACTATGAGTATGAATACTTAGAGATGACATGATTACCCAATGTTTTCAAGAGCTTTATATTTATGAGAAATTGCTTACTAAGTTTAGAGTTAGAGGACATTACAAACTTTTAGAGTAAAATTTCCTTGTTTCATGATTTTAAGAGTAGATAGTAGCTATAGAGGAATAGATAGTGAGTTAACGACTATGGGAGATCATTAACCTTAGTACCAAGTTGTTCATCAAAGGACAATCTCATCTTGTCAGAGAAATAAGAGATGAAACCTAGTTAGATGTCCAATATGGGACCTTATGAGATACCCAGATCGAGATCAAAGTAATTCCAAAGAATATTATTGTTATATTATATATATATGTATATCCGGATATCCCTTTCTCTATTAGTTTACTATTATGCATGAACTACAAGATCAATTGGTCTTGGATTTACGATGTATTAAATATAAAGAACGTTTTACAAATGATGCATTTTCTTATCTATATTATGTATTCTTGTTGGTTGCCCCATGTGAGGTTTGCGGATAAGAATCTACTTCCTGAGTTTTAAATGAAACTCACCCCTCTCATTTTCTCCATCTTACAGATAGTAGCTGCTAGATCCTTCTCAGCCTCCTCCCAAGCAACATTAGTAGTTCAGCTTAGTGAGCTTAATTTTACAATGAAGTATTTTACATTATCCTATAAAGTGCTTCAGTGACCATGTGGATAGGGTCTAGACCATACATGCTTTTGCTTTTTGCACCATGATTTGATTTGGAAATTGTAATTACAGATTTATAATTTTCATGGTTTTGTATAGAGCAACTCGATTTCATTATATATTATGATTCATATTTGAATTATATGTTATGTTTTGGAAATGCAAGTTGTTCATATTTCAAAAAATGAGACAAATTATATTTAATTATGCATATAGTACAACTTAGTGACCATAAGGCTACATGAGGATGAGATTTTACTACTACATGACGTCCTCCAATCGGATCGTGATATATATAAATTCAACCCTCCATAGTATGTACTATTTCCCAAAACTACTTGAATAGTATGTGTCTTATTTATTTTCTGTATTTTAGATATTTCAATAAAAATGAAAACATGTATATATGTAGCCCGCAAATACTCCTTTCATCACTTGTGTGTTTGGTTATTAGGGGCAAAAATGGAGGATAACTTTTCATGAATGGATTTATGTGTAATTTTATATGTAGAGTTTATCTATAAAATTAAAAGTTTCTCCAATTTTACTCTATAACTAAACATGCTGTAGTAAATCACTCCTCTTACTTAAGTCATCTTTATGTATGACTTTCTTGATAAACTATGTGTGCGTGACTTTTAGGATAGTTATTGTAAAATCAATTATTTTTAATAATATGACACTGGATAAAAATATATTTATACATATTAAAATTTAAATTGATGTTCAGTAAATATCTCATTGTCATTCACAAATCAATTTATGAATCTAGAGAGCTAGCCTTTTTTTCAATTTATTGAATCTAGAGAGCCTTTTCAATCTATATGAAAATACTGTAATTTGCAAATGACTAATTATTGCTCCGATTCTTTCGCTTGGATTTCGTTTTCCATTGTCTAACTTATATATAATTAATCATTAAACAGTTGCAATCTTATCTATAAGTATGCCAGCTGGTCGTTTATGATCATACTATTATTTTTCTGAGGCACTTAATAATAATAACGTTGTTATTATGAACGATTATTAAACTGCTGGCAGGTCTGACATGAATACATGTATTGGCTTTAGTTACCTTGTGATTGATATTAAAATAGTGGTTTGATTATGCAAGATTTCCTTGGACGTGGTGGGTGAGAGATTAAAAACGGAAATAATTCATTAAAAGTTAAATGGTTTTGAAATCCACCTAATTCTGTTTGAACTTTGGACATAGATCGCAACGCAGTGGAAAGTTCATAGAAGTTAGAAATGGTTGATGAAATCATTTAATTAATTTAACAATTTACATTGCATTTTTCCTTTTCCATTGTATTGCATCACATTTGGATAAAGATGACATCAAAGATAAAAAAATTTGAAAAGTCTCCCTATTTTATGAGAATCTAGCGTTTTTTTTAATGTATTAATTAATTACGAGGTGTCTATCGCCATCGATATTTAATCTCTTCATGAGCCACAGAGATTATTGAAGTATGTACTGTCTCATTTAATAATTTTTTTTTTCACACATACATCTAAATTGAACCATATATGATATGGTGTTTAAGAGACTCAACAATTATTCTATCTTAATTGTATGTTTTGAATTGAATGAGTGAAATAAGCGGTAGGCTTATATGAGTTTGCTTCCCAAATAAAACAATATCATGTTTTTTAGAAGCTTTAATTAAATATTCAGGGCTTGCATTAAACCATACACGCGAAGTAAATGTGAGAAAACAATAAAAATGTCATTTTTAATTTTAGAAAATTGTTACACAGCTAAAATACTTTACGAGAAAATAAATGTCAAAATAATATTCGGTAATTAATTAGTAACATATTTAGATGAAAAAAATGGCTCTTATGTCTCCTATCTTTATATTTTATCTAATCATCACTATGGTTTTTGTCCAAAATTTTAACTATACATTATCCTATATAACTTTGTAGCATTGTTGTTAATTTGAAAACTTCTCTAACTATTCGATAAATTGATCTGAACGTGTCAACAAAATTAGATTAATTACAATGTCATAAAAAAAAAGCCACAAAAACGTAATATTTTATTATTTTCAAAAAGAATGCTCAGTCTTTTCTCTAGGCGAAAACTTACATAAGGGTTTTAGATTTTTATAAATAATCAACACGTGGTTGTTTGGAGAGCCGGCAAATTCTCCTTTCACTTAATCAGTGATCTCTGTTTCAATTCTTGGACATGGAGTAACTGATATTGAGAGAATTATGTTCTCCATAGGATCTCAAATTAATGCTTAAACAAAATTATTTCTGATGATGAGAGGGTACTTGTAAAAAAAAAATCTATGAATAAACTAAAGATAAAGTTGGTGTATGAACTGCCTCTGTAGGAATTGTATACTCGATTATTTTTTTTCCAAGAGGATTTTGTAGACGATTGTTGAAGAATGCCAAAGAGGGGTAGATGTTGGGAAGGGAGCTCAGCATGTGGGAGATCTACATCAATTGGTTAAGTGGAAAACCACATCAATAGACTATAGATCCTACCTCAACCAAAAAAATCTTCATTAAGATAATAAATCGATGGGTTCTCCCATCTTACGTACTCTTTACTTTATTTATTTTCGACTAATATGTGAGACTTCAATTCACTTTACCTCTCACACTTTAAATTCTAATTGTAGAGGCCACCCTTCAACATGTAGTTCTCATCCACATACGTGAAGAAATTTTAAAATGTTGCCAGGCACGGATCTAGAAAAACCATTAAGGGGGGCCAAAAAAAAATTATATAATAGAATAAACATTATAACAGGTGCTAATAAAAAAAAATTAGCAAATACAAATTTATGTATATGAATTGTACGATATTTATCGAAATTTTGCACAATGTTCATTTAAATCATAAAACTCGTTAATAATAGAAGTTGTGTCAAGTTTTTCAATAATCTTTCTCTTGATAAGAGACAATTAGCAAGAACTTCAGCTTTCATTTTATATTTTTGATACTATTCTTTTCAATATTGATAACTAGAAAATATCTCTCAAAACTAGAGTTGAAGCATGAAATGTTAATATCAAACGAATCAAACAATCAATCAAAAGGTAAAATAAAGAATTTCCCTTCTCATCAACCATTAATGTAACCATAATATTGTAAACAAGTTATTCAACATAAAATAACTAGAAATATCAAATTTATAATGTTCACATAGTATTTTAATAAGTGGTAGGTAATATTTTTATTTAATGTAATGCCTTAGGTCCACGTGTCATTGGTTAAACCTAGCATAACCTTTGGTATCCTGGAAACCTCCAGGAGAAAATCATTCCATTGCTGAAGCCTACATTTTTATATGTAGACATGTTTGCTATAGTGAGGTTTTTTCACTCTCGCTGTAGCGGGACGATCAAACATCTTCATTGCAGCAAGCTTTTCTCCTATTAGCAAATAAGTAGGTCAGCAAGTTCGTTGCAACGAGGACTCCCAACGCTGATAGATGTTCAAAACGATGCAATTGCAATAAAACTCCCGTCTCCCTATATAAACCCTTCCCATATGCATTTTACACCCAAAATCCGAACCGTAATCGTTTCTACTCCTTCTCCTACGTCCTCACTCACATCCTCTCTCAATCACACCTCCTTCATTCTTCAAAGTAAGAATTATTCATGGTTTATGTTGAGTTTTCTCTCCCTTCTTTCATGTTTATGAGCTGAGGTGTTTATGTTCTTAATTGTTGTCAAGTTTAGGTATCCCCCAATATCTTTAGAGTTGCCCTAGTGTGATTATGATATGCTCATGAGCTGTTTGTGATTCTATGATAGTTGTTGGTATCATTCCTAGCTCCCAAGGTTAAGTTAGTAGCGGTACTTCTCACCCAGCTCTTCAAGGTGAGTAGATTTAAACTCATAACACTATTCTCATCATTATGCCTATGCTTATGGCATTATGATTGCTAAACATGAGTTTTGAAGTAAAAATATGTATAGAACATGATTTTACAAGCTATGCCAAGTCTAGTGAATCTATGGTTTTGATTATAGTATGAAAATTATGTTTCAAAAAATCATAGGACCATAATTGATTTATTATATGTCAGGAGAATGTTTTATATGCTTATAAAAGGATTTATTGAAAAACGCATGATTTAGTAAGTTTGTCAAAGTTGTCAAACATGTTTTATGGATTTATGATATTACTATATTTTCAAGACTTAGGGTTTCAAACTATGCTTTTGGAATAACAAATTAAGTTATATTGGAAAAATATTGAGCAAAATATGATTTGCCATCATGAACAGATATGTTATTATGATTTTAGGATTATCAAGTTGTGAAAATATGTCAGCTTGAAATATGATTTAAGAATTTCAGTTTTATGATAATGAAAGTATGGAACTCTATATATGATTTATAACAATTGTTAGATACATACCTTGTGGGCTTTTGAAATCATAATGATGATCCCTTACACATGATTTTATAGTCATAGTTATGCTAAAGTTACATTGTTAGAATTATATGAATTCAAAGTTTTCAGTTTTCAGTTTATTAGCAAATTAGTTTTAGACGATAACTATAAAAAAATAGACAGTGAGTTAACACCCATAAGATTGTTAGCCTTCATACTAAGTTCTCGGCAAAGGACAATCTCGCCCTTTAGAGTATTCAGATAATGAAATCTAGTCAGTGTCCGGCTTATGGGACCATGATAGATGCCCTTTTAGAGTTCAAAGATCAGAATTAATTATTATTATGTATATTTATCATGTTCAAAGATTTCTATTTCTCTAACAATTCCTACAGTAAATTTAGAAAAGTTTTCTTATGTAACTATGCATGTAAATATCAAAATGGTTTTATGCTTATTGCATGTATGTTATGTTTATGTATATCTTTTGGATGTCCCATGTGGGTAGTATGTGAGAATCCACTAGTCTCTGATGACTCACTTTCTCCTTTCTCCTTACAGTTGTAAAGCAGGTTATATATCAACTACTAGTTCAACAGTTACAGCCTTTAGTAGCGACCTTTACGTTGTAGTAAGGCTTAGTTTAGGTTTATGTTAGATTAAAGTGCTTCAGTAGTTGTATAGCAGGATCCAAAATATGCATATTATTTTAAGATTATGTATTCATTTTAGAATTTAAGTATGGATTTAAATTGCATATCATGATTAGGTTTATGTAATAAACCGATTATGTATTTGTGTTTTGGGTTTCAAGCTTCAACTGTTTTTTGGATTATGGCTATGATCATGAAATGAAATAGTTTACATTTTCACGAATTGCAGTAGCACACGTTGAACTTAATTAAGATGAATTCAAAGTTATTTATATTGAAATATTTAAGTTTTATGAATTCGAATATTATATTTTAAATAGAGAAATACTGATTTAGATGAAATTATGTTTTAAGCATGAAAACCATATTAATTTATGTATTCGAGGAAGTCACGTTACTCAGAAGACTTACGTGAGACTAATCCCCCATGTGCCCGCCACGTTCTAAGGTCAAGTCATAACATTTAATTATACTTATATTATATAGTTATATTTGATTACACTTCTATAATTTATATTTAATTTTATATATATATATATATATATATATATATATATATATATATATACACAAAGTTTTAAGGGGTGGCCTACCCCTTGCATGCATAAATGATTTAACTTGATGTGCATTAATTATTGTGGGGAAAAAAATAATGATGATGATTTGCATGCTAGAATTTCAGGTGTGAGAGTTTAAGTTTCATATTGGTTAAGTCTCCCAAAATTTTGGACCCTACTAACCTACTTTACTCAAAAAGTGATATCAAAGCAAATGATTTGGTTAAGTCAAGTATTTGAAATTTGGGCACAATACCTTGTTTGTGCTAAGGGCATTCCTAGAGCATTGGCCAAGACTTTGTGTTGGCTTCGTCGTAAATAATCAAAAAATGGCTTCCACTAAGGGGAGAGCACATAAAGTTGGGCTTCATACTTGGGGTGCATGATTTGGCAGTGCTGAACATTGTTGGTATTTCAAGTGTAAGTGTTAAAATATCACATTGATTAAATATGAATTAAGTGAATAGTATATATGATAGAATAGTTCATAGACTCATTTCGTTAAGATTTTGAGTCAAGATGTAATATCTATCCCACTTTAATTTGTGATTTATTAATTAGCTAATTGATTTAAGCCTCCTCAAATTTTGGACTCTTCCCACCTGCATTATCCAACATTGCAACATTTGCATTACATTGTTATTATATATAACTTTTAAAATAATTATTGTAAATATTTTTAATTATGCAATATCTAGTAGATATATTTCACATGAGAATAGTGATTAATTGTAAAAGTAAAAAAGTAAATTTTTATCATTATATATTTCATATGAATAATCTAAATTAAAATATGATTATATGACTCTTTTAAGGTATTATATGATTTTTAAATAAATTTTAATAATTGATTTTTTATGAAATTTTTAATTTTGATTACCAAGATATATTTAAATGGTCAAGATCTTTTTCTTACCTTAGGTCTAAAAATAACCCTTGCACTTGATATGTTTCATATTTGATTGATTCTACCCATTTTATATTCTTACTCGTTACCATGCCTATCAATCCACTTTTTAAATTTAATGTGAATTTTATTTAAGAAAATTAAATTATTAATTAAAAATTAATTTAAATATACAAATAATATTAAAAAAATGTTTGAAATTGTTGCGTAGTTTTATTTGTAGTTATATAAGTTATTGAATTTGATTATGGTATTCAAATACGTGTGTAAACTTAAAAGAAATCCAATATAATTTATAAACATGAAAATGCAGATACCAATTTAATCCTCTTTATATATTATACATATTACAAGCTATCAAGATTAAAGGCTGGATCGTCCTTTGAGTATGCATGAAATACTGTATAATAAGCGGTCAATGAATTTATTCAATAGTAGCTTCAAAAGTTGAAAATTGAAACTTGTAATTTCATGAATCCAATTACTGATAAAGTTATTTAATAGAGTAAGTGTAACATACTAATTCTTTAAATAAATGGATCCCTCCTATTTATTTAAACCCAATTAATTGCAAACTATAAGGGGAAAGAAAATTGGAGATGAAATGCAATTCAAATTTTACACTAACGATATTTGTGCTGGTTACCCATGATTAATTTCTGATCCGATAGAATCTAGCAAAGGGATAACAAAGCACATTATTTACAAACAAATAAAGCAAAACTATCTATATTATTAGAACAAAATGAGTTTGTTAAGTGGCGGCGGACTTAGCCCTCACGTGCTACAATTCCTTGGGCTACTATGCTTCTGTCCATTTGGCCGTGTGACAGGGCGGGAAAGGTAGGGAAAATAAAAAAAATTAGTACATTAACCTTTACAGAATAATATTGTCCATTTTTTAATATGAATTCACCCTTTTTTCTTCAACCGATAAAGAGATAGAACAAAGAGACACTTACAATCGTTAAATAACTCAATATTTAAAATCTGTATTTTATCTGTACAACTATTGAAGATATGTCTTATTGAAGTGGATTTTGCTTTTTCAATGTCAATATATATGAATATATGGAAGTGGTTTTTTAAATGAAGTATTTAATCTGTACATGGATTGATAATGCACTTATGCATCTAGATTCATCTGAATTCACTTTTATTTAGAGTTATCTTTACCAAACATATGGTCAATTGGAGTGATAGAGACTTTTTCACTTTATTTGGTAGTTTCGAATTTATGGAGTGATTGGTATTGGGAGAGCTATACCCTTTATTTGGGATCTCAAATCCTTGAAGAGATTACCTCCAATGGGAAAAAAAAAATTGTAAGAAAAGAAAAAAGTGGTGCTGTCCTTTTCATGTATGATTCTGGCAAAGATACACAGCAACAATGTTTACGTTATATATCAATCAAAATATACAAAATCATTTATCAAGTTTAGTCAATCAATTCTTAATCTAAAGCTATCTTACACCATCATCGACTGTAAGTTGCAACTTCATTATGAAAAAACCCTTTTCAATTTTTTAAAAATACTTAGTTTAAGGAAACAAATGGTTACGTTATAATCAAACAGTTACGCAAAAGATGATAACCGTGGCTAAGGCAGAGTTCTAACTCTAAGCACAGAAGAAGTTAATATAAAATCCCAAAATACAAAAAAAAATTAAATTTGAATTTCAGTATAATAAAAATAGTACAAGCAACGCAGATTTCCATATATGTGATTCGTTGAGCCCCAAAAATCGGAGTAGCAGCTGCATCGCCTTCGTTCACACGCTCACCTTATGCTACTGGCTTTGCTTAGTTGCCATCGTGATTTGTGGGCTCGCACCCTTTTTGTTTCTTTCTAACCAACATAGAAAACATTTTTGTTTTTATTTTTTATACATGACATATTCTCTTACTCAATTGATGTGAGCTTTGAATATGATAGGAACTGTTTATCCTTTGTTTACGGAAATGTTCACACAGGAGATATTTGTGGCATGATTGAAATCTTAGAAGAGCAGGTGAATAGTGAAAACACCAGAGACAAGAAGATTGTCTTTGAAGATTTTGTTACATAGTAATGTTATTTTGACTCATTTATAGGATCCTATATCAACATATTCACAATTGGATAGAGTATAGATCCAAACTAAGTGAAATTTATATCTAATTTAATTGTAAATGTGAATGTATTGATATAATATCCTATAAAATATGAATCAAAATAATATTTTTGTTTGTTATATGTAAGAGGCGGCTACTATCCACTTATAGATATTAGGAAGACAAAAATTGTAAGGACCGTGATCAGCAATGACCCCGTGAGAACCCAAAAAATAAAAAATAAATAAATGAAAAAAACAAGGTCCATTAATAAATTCTCCCTTTTAGTTTTAATGAAATAAGATGTGTTTATTTTTAACAAATTCATTACTATTATAATTTACTAAATGAGTTAAATTGCTGTACATAGATAGTATAAAACGTTTTTATATTATTACCTAATCAAATCATTCTATTTGCATCAAGTAGTGAGTGTGACTTAATTGTTTTTGCTGATTACATAATATATGATTATATGATAGTGTAAAATATTTTTATACTATTAGTATATAGAAATTAAAACCCTTATTAAATATAATCGTAAATAAAACTGTTAACAAAGTATATATGTAGAATTGTAAAGACAAGAGAACAAAACGTTATGTAATAATGTGGTGAAAATATTTTCTTTATGGAACTTCAACATTAAAAATAATAGCAACTTTCATATTGTGATTGTTTATTTTGCGTATGATTTTTCAATTACAAACTTACGAGAATATATATGAGACTAGGGAAGGATTAACAAAATTACGGTGTTTATACCAATGAAATTTAGCTTATCCCATCACATGTCGTCAAAATTTGGTAAAGAATCTTCATTGGCAATATCTATGTAATAAACTTATTATTATTATTATTATTATTCACTCTAAAATTGCCATTAACAACTTCTAAAAGAATTTTTGTTTGATTTTATTGATTTAAAATCGCATTAAGCGATTTTTACGGCCAATATCTATCTATGCATAGAAATTTTGAAGAAAAACCCATCCCAAATGCAATATAGGAAGAAAAAAAAAACCCGGATATTGTGGCTCTAGTAATCAGAAATAGGTTTGAATAAGCAGTCAACGAATCCTTATAATATTAAGAATTTAAATATAATATGTGAAACTCACTTTGAAATTAAAATTATTTTCAGCCTCAAAGTTTCAAATGCTGTGCAAAGACATAGTAATACTAAAAAAAAAACTACTTATATATATATATATATCCTGACGTATTCTTAAGATCATAGTATCTTATTAATTAGAACAACTTTAGTTGACTCTTTCTAATTTTCCATCAGTACAAGAGCTCATGTATAATTTAGTATTGAAAAATAGAAACACTCACCAACTAGGCCTCAAGATAGCGAAAGAGCCTACTTAAACTACAAAAGATAAAAGGCACAATTCACATGATATAAGATTACTTAAGTGGAAAAAGTATATAAGTTTGTCTTTACATTGAGAAAGTGTGGAGCATCTATATTCATAAATCATTTAATAAGTTATAATTACGATATTTTCTTTTTGATAATTACGATATATGTTATTGATTTAAGAGTAGATCATATTTCTTCATTTGTTTATTTGTTTCAGGAACATATTCTGATATTCAGTTATTCATTCAAAAGTAGACTTATCTAATATAATTAATCACAATCTTTTTAAATTTTAATCCCACATTTACTATATGTTATAGAAATTCTTAATTTTTTATTTTACAGCTTAAATTTTTATACAAATTAAGTTCAAATAAGTGATTAGGCAGACGCTTGAAAAATGATTTTGTATTTTTCTCTAACTATAAAAATAACTTAATATCATATCATTTAATTTTTAGAATTTAAAAATTTATAAATAATATAAATTTTCTATTGATATTAGTTTTTAATAAAGTTGTTGCCATATGTATGTAGCATAAAACAACTTTATATAAATAAAATATTAATCCAAATGAAAAGAGCAGCTCGAATTCCTATTCTAAATTTGATCCTAAATATCATAATTGTTGGATTGAGTCCCTATTTAAGTATTGGTCATTCACAAAAGATTAGACTTTTACATGTTGGCTGAGAAAATATTGGGAAAAAAACATCATAGAGCAACTTTATTATAGTAACTATTAATTAAAGTATCCTAATTATATTCTAATATGCACGTGATATTAATTAAAAATAATTGTGTCAAAAGTAAATGATAGATTATACAATACACACGAAAGATGATATGCATAAATAATCGCAATTATTGTGGAAACTTTTGTCGATTTATGCAATGCATATAGCTAACACGTGAACTTTGTGGCTGGCCTTTTTTAATTCAAACAAGCAGGTCTTTTCTTCCGATTCATACGAGCCGACTCCTTTTGAACTTGCTTGTGAATCCAATGACAACGTCCGATTTATAAAATGGTTAATTCGGTAATGTATCATACGCATCTCTATATAAAGTACGTAACATGATTATTATCTGGAATTAAAGTATCAATTTGGGCGTTCAAATATACACATCTTTTTTATAATTATTATTCACTACCAAAATGGAGATAAAGACATAAAATAACAGAACAATAGTCACAACTATAAATATTAGTCATAGTTGTGAGATTATCTAATAAAAATATAAAACATCATCAAAATATATAACTCATCTACCCTTAATCAATAACAAAACAACTCCTAATAAAATTCACATGAGGAGATTTATCAGCCAAATGATAGCAATATCTGCATAAGGTGCAACTGCAACACTCGTCATTGTACCTGATGGCTTTCAGTACGAAAATATATTCCATTATATCCAACTTCAAGACACTAAAGACTAAAATCATTAATCCTATGCAATCAGCTAGTGCTACAAGACAAAATTGAAAGCACTGTGATTAGGCATAAATACTCTGATAAAAAAAAACTCCTTCATGCCAAAGCTAAAATTCTTGCCACATCATTGCATTACCACCTAGTTAGTCACGCCATGTAGATATGGAAAAGTCCACAAATTGACCCCTACGGCATCAAGATCACTTATAGAATCAAAGAGCATACATACTATTTCTTTCACATCATCACTCATAAATGTCATCCACTACATTCATTATTACAATATCATTTATAAAACAATGTTGACCAAATATATAACTTTTTACATTGACATGCATATAAGTCACATAAATAAAGAATATTTTTGCACACAATTCAAAATTAATGTCTTCTACACACCTAACAGTAGTACCCATAGTACATTTTCTCATATTGATATGCACGTTAAGTCACACATTTTCTCATTTGTGTATCTCCTCATAATATATCACTACATTTTTCACTGTGTATCACTCAACATTGTGTGTCACTCCTACTCACAATATATCACTACATTTCTCACTACGTATCGCTCAACATTGTGTATCACTCCTCCTCACAATATATTACTATTGTGTATCACTCAACACTATATATCACTCCTCACAATATATCACTAATTCCTTCGTAAAGCCATTCACATCATTCCACACCACCTCCCAAAAATGAACCTGCAATTTGCAAAAATCCAACTTTTGTATAATAACATGATGTTAGTTCATGATAATCTCTTTACCTTTGAAGTCACATTATCCTTTGATTGACCTCACCACTCTCAACAATTTCCTATATTGGCAATGCGTATCACTCTGGGGTATGTATTTTATTCCTTAAGACCTTACCATACTCAATCAAATACCTCATAATGTATCGCTCATGTGCCATAGCACGTGGCTTGTAAGCTTCTGGTATTCGCAAAACACAAAAAACATGTTCTTGTATCTGAAAGCTTTATGAACATATAATTTCATCATAATCTGATACCACAAAAAAATATAAAATAAAATAAAATAGAACAAAATAAAACATTCAATTGATTCCACACACATGCATATTCTTTTCTTAACATTTAGGGCTTCTATATTGACCATTCTCTTAGCCAAAATTCAGCCATATTCATGACCTCTTCATGGCTGCACATCTTTTTGTCAAATATGGTATTGTTTTTACATTTCCATATCAACCAGTTAGAAACAAAGAAAACTCTTATCCATTTCTTCCTCTCATCCCTCCTCATTTCATTCCAACCAAGACTCCAAGGCTATTTTCATGTCAAATGAATAACCAATGCCACATTCCATTTTTCAACCATATTCCACACCACTCCCAAAAATACGCAAATTGACGGGTACGCAACCGTTGAAAATAACCGATGGTATTTTCGATGGGTAGGCGCGCTTTCGAAAATAATTACGAGTGTGTTAATACCCATCAGTATTTCCCACCACCTCGGCCAACCCCTCCCACCACCTCCACCACCTCAGCCATCACCCCTCCCACCACCTCGCCACCGTCCCTTCCACCACCTTTACCTTAGTCCGACCATTAGCACCCCAAGCTTTCGGATGATGCCCACTCCTGGGTATGCAGGACCCACCCCCCATTCCCATATTCACACCCAACTCGCATTCCGACCCTTCCCATAGCCCTACCACTGTCCCTAGCCCTATCATTGCCCGACTCCCACCGTATTCTCCTAGACTCCTCCTTCCTTGACGGGGTCAAAGGCACGGGACGCCGATGGAAGGCCTCTAAGCCCAAATGGTAGGCTACTTGGGCATGATGCGGGCCTCAGCATATTAGGACGTAAAGACAAGTAAGTTGAAACATATTTGTTATTACATTTTAATTTTACATTGCTTATGAAATTTGAGTAACTTTGATTGGTTTTTGATTATTTATGTAATAGTTTTCTCCTATTGCGCCGGCTCACTATGGATCACAAAGGTTATATAGAGTCGGTATAACCATTCGTGGCCTACATGGATTGACATCCTGGTGTCAAGGAGTCGTGGTGGAAGGAGTGGAAGGTAATTATATAATTGTTTAGCTTTTGTTAAAATATTTGTTTACATTATTTCATTATATGCTTGATATACAATACTAATGTGTTGTGAATTTGTTTATGCAGAAACATTCTACATTGACCAGGAGTACGAGCTCGCAACGAAGAGGGCTTGGAGGATTAGTCCTCCAAGCGATGCGGGATATGTTTCATGATTTCCATAAGGGACACATGAACGCTCGTGGTTGAATGACGCCACCTTGGCTGAGTGCGGAACGCCATTGGGGCAACGACCTGACCTTCAAGGATAGGTCGGCAAGGGAAAGACAAAGGCACTCGCAGAAAGGCGGGTTTTTACACATGGTGGTGGAGCCCAGGGGGGACACGGAAGCGTTTGGTAATTCTTTACCCTTTCTATATTTTATAATAACATTTACTATATTTGAATTGTGACAAATACTATATTTTGATGACTTTATTGTGCTTATTTATGCAAGCGAGGAGTTACTCGCCCTAGGACACAGGGCGAGCTATTTGGGAGATTCACACCCAAAAGGGTGAGCAGGGGACAGTCTAGAGGTCTGGGTAGGCTCGCTCTGAGGCGACCTATGTAAGTTTAAATTTAGACATATCTTTACTTAATTTCTATTATTATTTTCATTTATGTCATAATCATTACTTACAACTTGTTTTTTCTTTTTTCCTTTAACAGAGTTTACAGACCTTGGAAGGCCAGACAGGATCCAACCCAATGGCAGGCTGGCCCAATGCTCATATTCCTCCTTCTCCCAATGAGAAGGATGTGTGGGCCAGGTGGTTGGCGACCCTTATAAGGGCCGTATATATGGGATGGGGTACCATCCTAGAAATATGTCCCCATCCTCCGCACTGGGTCAGAGCTGGGGATGATGCCTTGAGGGAGTGTGTCAATGCCCTCGACCATGGCTGGGGCGCAGGCCCAGTTGATCCGGCGCGGCAAGGGCGGGCAGCTCCTTCCAGACCTGGGGGCAAGGGCGGCGAGCTGGAGGAGGAGTTGAGAGATCCAAGAGCTTAAGCTCTTGGGAGCGGAACAGCGGAGAACGCAAGAAGGAGTAGGAGAAAGCAAAAAAGGCGAAGACTGAGTCTGGAGGATCCGCAGAAGATCACTCCGATGTCATGACATTTCAGGATGTGCCAGGCTTCAAGATCTTAGCTCTGGGAAGACGTTCCTCCATATGCACTCCCCTCTCTGAGGGCCGGTCAGTCGCATAGGACGGATGACGATGATGGTGCGTGATGATAATGGACGCAACTCGCGAAACCTACGCCCAGGACTTTAGCTAGTTTTTATCTAGCTTTTTCATTTCTACTTCAATATATTTTTACATTTATTGCAATTTGTATATATTTTATTGTTATAATTTACTATGATATTTATTCAGTTTAATTTACTAATTTTATTATTTTTCTTATTTAATATCAGTTTGATTGATAATTAGGTTATTATATAAATAAAGAAATAAATAATAAATAGTTATAAAATATATTTTTTAACTATTTATTATTTATAAATAAAGAAATTAAAAAAATATTTAGATAGTTGTTACAGATGGGTTAATTAGATCGGTAATAACCAATAGTAATAAAATAAATAAATGTCGGTAATATTGGGCACAAATATATTTTATTTATTAAATAACCTATTGGTAAAAAATAAAAAAAACTATCGGTAAAAATATATCTCCTCGGCTCCCTAACGCCTTTTCATATAATTCTATAGACTGCTAATTATTTTATTATCCATCGGTACATGAGTTGATAATTACCGACTAGTTTTGTTTTAGGTCGTAATACTTTCATCGACGTGAAAAATCGATACCCCTGACCGTCGTATACCCGTTGGTATAAAATCTACCCGTCAAAACATCAGTCGATAAGGGAGTTGGTATCCGTGCTTCCTAGTAGTGCACACTATCCATGCAAACTCACATGCTAGAAAGAGGTGGCACAAATCCTCTCCCTTAGTAACACACATTGGACATATATTTTATTCCTCTTAGATAATGCCCAACCTATAAAGCCTATCTCTCGTATTTAATCTTCCAATAACAAACCAATTCATCACCTCCACTTTAGGCGACACAAGTCCTTTCCAAACCTTACTAGCATAGTTGAAGCTGTTTTTCCTCCTGTCAGCACCCATTAATCAATTTTGCATCACTGACTGCAGAAAAGACACATTTCTTATCAAACTTCCATATCAACTTATCCACCTTGTTCTCGTTAAGCCTCGTTATATTCAGCACTTGGTGTAATTCATCTAACATTACCTCCTCTCTTGGCAATAAGAATATCTTCCATTGAAGACTCCAAATCCATTCCTTTCCATCCCAAAAGCCACATTCACTCACCTTTGATTCTTCTTGATCAGTTATTCAAAATAGCCTGGGAAATCATTCTTAAGGAGACCTACTTAACCAATAGTCCTTCCAAAATCTAATCACCTTCCTGTTCCCAATCTCTTTCCTTATTCCCTTAGACAAATTGGTCATGATGCCTCCTTGAGTCCTCCAATATTATGTATTGTTTCCCATACCCCTCCTTTATTTTTGGGTTGTTGATCACTTAGCTGCCCATCAAGTTGAATATTATTACACGAGTAGATAATCCTCTTCAACAATGGACACTTCTAACCAATAGTCCTTCCAAAATCTAATCACCTTACTGTTCCCAATCTCCTTCCTTATTCCCTAGACAAATTGATCATGATGTCTCTTTGAGTCCTCCCCATATTATGTATTGTTTCCGTACCCTTCCTTTATTTTTGGGTTGTTGATCACTCAGTTACCTATCAAGTTGAATATTATTACACGAGCGGATAATCCTCTTCTACAATGGACACTCATCCTTTGCAAATCTCCACCATCACCTAAACAAAAGTGCCATATTTATCAATATTATGTTTCCCACCCCTACCTCACCTATGTTTTGGTCTCCAAACTATGTCCCAACTTACTCATGCTATTCCCTTTGACCTCCCTGTTTTTCCAGAAAAAATCACTTTGCAAGGAAATTATTTTCTTGGAGACCTCCTTTGGCATCTTAAATAGACTAAGGTAATATATTGGTCGGCTATTAAGAAGAACCTTGATCAAAATGAGTCTTCCTGATTTTGTCAAAAATTTTGCCTTCCATATACTCAACTTTTCTTGAATTCTATTTATAATAAGATCCCATGTTACAACTCTTTTGGGGTTCGCCCTAAGGAGTATGCCTAGGTACTTGATGGGTAACTTAACCACACAACACCCAAGATATTTGCTAATTCTCTTCACCCAGACTACTAACACAATTTAAGGGAATAATAGCTGATTTTTCATCACTGATAACCCTGACATCACCTCAAAACAATCCGCAGCCTCCTATAATTTCTTATCGTTTCCTCATTTTGTGGACAAAAGAGAATTGTATCATCCGCAAATGGAAAATGAGATTGATCAATTCTTCCTTGTCCCACTCCTAAAGCTTCTATTCTTCTCAATCTCAATCTTTCAATCATTCTAGTCAGAACTTCTCTAACGGATAAATAGGAAGGGCGACATTGGGTCACCCTCCTTAACCCTCTTTGCATCTTAAACGGTTTTGTAGGGGTTCCATTTACTATAATTGACATAGATGCGGTTGTTAAGCACTCTTTGATCCACAAACGCCATCTAACCCCAAAACCTATGTTTCCCAACACTTCATCCACAAAAGTACATCTCACTCTATCATATGCTTTCTTAAAATCCAACTTGACTAAGCATATTTGTCTTTTCTTCCTTTTTAACCAATGGACTGTCTCACTCGCTATTAAGGCTCCATCTGGGATCTTTACCCCCCACAAATGCTGATTGGTTCTCACCTACCAGTTTTGGCATTAAGTTTCTCACCCTATTCACAAGGATTTTTGAGATTACCTTATAGATGCATCCAATCATGGGGCAAAAATCCTTTATTTCTCTTACAACTTCCTCCTTTGGAATAAGAGTCACCCAAGTCATATTCACATCCTTACTCAACTTTCCATTCATGAAAAAAATATTTAAGCTTTGTCAAAATCCCCCCCAATCACGTCCACATTTTCCTCACAAAATTCAGATTGTAACTATCAACTCAGGGGCTTTATTGGGATCACAAGGCCATCCTCTTCTTTTATTTCTTTACTTGAAGCTAGCAGTTCCAATTGCATTGCCTCCTCTCACTTATTTTATCAACTAAATCCCTATCAAACTCACCTTGGCAAGTATTCCTGAGTATACAAACCTTTATAAAACTCTCTCAATCCTTCTTAATCTTACTTGGGTTCGTGCACTCCACTCCATTAATATTTAGCTTTTGGATTTGTTTTCTCCTCCTTTTTGTCGAGGCACCCCATGAAAATATCTAGTGTTCCTATCCATCTCTTTAGCCAATTTGGACCTTGACAGTTGTTTCCAAAAGGCGTTTTTCCTTCTATACCATTCCTCTAGACTACTCAATAATGCCTGTCTTCTAGCTTTCTTCACCTCATCCAATACCCCATTCTTACCTTCATCGTCAATTTTTCTTAATTCCTCCTCTAGAAATCAAAAACCTATCTACTCAGGCTTTCTGTGTTTCTATTAATCCTATGAAACTTAAATTTTTTTCTTTTATCAATTTTTTAATCATCCCCTCTTCCCTACACTCCCAATACCCCTTATATTCCAACAACCTATATTCATAAGGGTTTTCGTGACATACCTAGTTCCTTCCTTACTCGCTTCTGTGCTACAATGCCTTTGCCTTTTTTTTTCTTCTTCTTGGCCTTTTTTTTTTTCTGATCCTTCTCTCTATTCTTTGCCTCCAAGATCGACATGAGATTCTTTCATCTTCCATAGATATGCCAGCTTCTTTACCCACTTGCCATGAGATCTTTGCATCTTCTAACACCTCAGTGTCTGATTCCTCATCCTCCTCTTTACTTTTACCAATTTGGGTTTCAACTACCACCTCCTCATCACAACACATTGTTTTGTTTAATTCCATATGTTGGGTCCCATTACATGGCTCAAAGCCAAGTAGAAAAGGGCCAATTGACTCAGAGCCTTGTAATTTACTCACTACTTTAATTCCCTCCTTGTTCAACTCACGGCTCTTCACAATTTCTACAATTATCTGATCATCTTCCAAGGACTTTGTTTTACTAGGTGACGTTTGTTCTTCCCCATGATTGTGGGTTGTTGAGAGATTTTGGGAATTGACAAAGTCATTTTGTTCTATAATAGTTCCCAACGTCACATGATTTCCTTCATTAATGATGGGTCCCACCATACTGTTAGACAGTTGACCTTCTCCAACCAGAACACCTTTCTTTGCATCGACGAAAACAACATGCTGTTCACTAACCTCATATGGCTACTTTTTCGTTCCACAAGGTCATTGAATGAAGCCCCTTCGTTTTTAGGATGCTAAAACCTATACACCTCCCATCCAACGTCCTTCGTGAACACATCAAATCCTTTTCCCCTCATTTAACTCGTCCAACCATGGATGAATTGCCACACGCAAGTAACAATAAGGATGCGAGCTACACTATACGAATCACGGACCTCCTTATGCTTATACACATCTTATCAATTTATAGTCATTGAAAGATTTATAACATCAATTTAGCATGTAAAAGATACACAAGACATTAATTTAGTCATTGAAAAATTTTTGACACCAATTTACTTCGTAAAAAGTAAATATCACATCACTTTGGTATATAAAAATACATATGATGACATCCATTTGATCCTCTATTTTCTACATGTAAACTCATAAACTTATGCGGTGTCACGTGTACAATCTTTAGAAATTAAAGTAATGATGCATTTATCTTTTAAAAAATAAATTAAATGTAAAAAAATTGTAATGACTAAATTAATGTCATATGTATCTTTTAAAAAATAAATTAATATAAAAAATCAGGATTAAGTTGATATTTTGTATATCTTTGAGAACCAAATTGCTTGTTTAGTGAAAATTTTAACTTTAAATTCACCATAATTCTTTGTGCATTTATTACATGCATAAAACTAATATCATTAATTATTTTCAGATAAATGAGAAGTTTAGAATAACTCTAACTTTAAACTCAACTATATACCATTCGTATAGATGAAAAGCTTAGCAAGGGTCTTAATCAACAAATAAAATACGAAATATAATTGATCATTTAACCACTGAAATACCAAATATAGCAATAAAACAAGAAGTTACAAATGATAGTATAAGAGTTTGTTTGGTTGAACCCTCACTTTTTTACTTTGGAGGATCTATTTCCCAAAAGTAACTTCTTGTAAAAAAGGCCTTATTTAAAAGATGATGATTTTGTAAACTTTTTCTTATTGGTTAATTCATTTTGAGTGACACACTTCCAGCATTGTTTCGGGGTATATTTATTATTCTGGAATAAGTAGTTGGGAATGATGCGTTTTTACGTTTGTTAGAAGTTTTACAAAATTTTTCTTGAGTATTAATTATTCCATGTAAAAAGATTTTCCTATAATTTAATGAAATTTCATTCTCAAGTTGAAGGGTGAGCAAAAAAAATTTCATGACCTGGGAATCACAATTATTAAGCACAATTACTAAATCATCCCTCAATTATTTGACTTTTTCTCTTTTCATGATTGTGTTAAGGATATTTTAGAAATTATGACATATATTCTTAGGAATATAGATTATAAAATAAAAAAGTTTTAAATTTATTCCAAAATCTTAACAAATAATCTCAGGAATGTTTAATGTTAAACAAATAATTTTTAAAGATATTGGAAATTATATTCCTAAAATATCATTCCAGGAGTGTGATTCTTGATAATTTAATTTCAAATCTTGAAAACAATTTAATAAATCATTGATAGCAAACAATATTTTTTATTGAGTAAACAATAATTTTGATCGATTGATTATTTATATATTGGAGCTTTTGATTTTTAAGTGAAAATTATGGAAAGTGGAACTCAATTTCTTCACTTACAAGGAACTAATTAAACACTATAAAGAAAACCCCACTTGGAAGATGATTTTGTAAGCTTTGTTGTTCTGAATCGCGTATCAATGCGGATTTTTATTCTATTATTGTGTTTAGCGTTCATTATCTCAACCTTAAAAAGTGGACCCAATGAAACTCTTTTATATACTTTTTGATAAAACTCTTTTATGTACTTTAATTTATACTTTTTTTCCCTAAATTTATACCAATCTTTTCTACTAAATCTCAAGCAACGGAGATATGGCGGCTTTTACTTAAACTAAGTAGATGTTCTGCGCAAAAATATTACAAAGGCAGAAACTCAATTACGTAGTAATTAATATCGAAAATTAGCATTACGATGGCGGATCAGTTGGTCAGTCCCGTCCAACTCTCATTTGACCCCTTCGCCCTTAAAAGAATTAAGGATCGGCGGACTTTTGATTGGTCAGTCAATCCTATGAGGCTCTAATTTAGTCCTTTAACCCGGTATGTTAAGTTGGAGAGTAAAAATAAGTATAATTTTTTCATAAATGAGATTTATGTATAGATTTATATAATTCATCCATAAAAAATTATATTTTTTTTTATCCTTAACCAAACACAAAGCAGAGTGTGTGACTGGAACGCTAGCTTCCCCTCTGTTTATTAGAGCTGCAATGCCCTCACTTCAGTTACCTTAATCATCGCCCTCAATCATTGTTCAATCCTATTGGACTCTAACTTATCATCAAAAAAATGAAAAAATAAAATTTTGAGTCAGAAAATGTTTTAAAAAAATTAAAGGACAATTAAGGCCCTGATGCATATCTCGGTAGATAAAAGAAATTACAAGACAAGATTATTATTTTACAACAAGAGTGAAATTATCATAAAAGAAAACAGCTTTGTGTCTTATTTTGTCCCAAGATTCATTTTGATCTAGTGATGGCTTAGGGCGAGACTCTTACATGCATATCCTGCGGATGCGACCAACACACATGGTTAATTTGAGTGATAGTCATTTTTATTTTTTTTAATTAATTAGTAGTCTCAAATTTAATCTTTAAATAATTTGAACAATATTACCTCCAAAATAAGGTATCTCTTGGGAAAAAAACAATTTATGTGATATTATATGATTTATTAGTAGTGTAATTTTTTTAACACTAACCATATATCAAATTTATTTTCTAATTTAATTTTGTCAAGAGTGAATCTTCAATGATTGGATAATTAACCGTCAATTTTTATTCAAGTCATCACGTACATAAAACGTATAATATAAACATTTGTTATGTTAAAAACTATCACTATCTTAATTTTAATCAAACTATTTTCAAATTATTCAACTCAACACTTAATTTACATTGTACAAAAAAATTACACATAATTAATTAGGATTGTATGTTAAATATAAATCTTTAATAATTTCATGACTTACAATTCACTCTTGTGCATTAATTTGCCTTCACTTTTTTTTTTTTCCTGAGATGGAATTGATTTGAGATGTAACTAGCTCTTACATATCTTTTATTAAAAACATTGTTTTACTCTACCTATATTTTGTTTAAAAATGCAAATATTATCCTTGACATATATTAATTACAGTCAATATTCTCTCAATTTATTCACAAAATAAATGAAAATTGATTTAAAAAATGAAAAAGAATTCATTTAAATTTTTATAATATATGTAAGGGAAAAATAAAACATTAATAACATATGCATAATATCTAATTAAGAATTAATTTTGATAGAATATCTGTAAAGGGAGTTTTACACGGGTATCTACTTATATAGAACTATGGAGTGTTTTGTGATATATTAGTTGTAAGCATTAAAAATATTTTTCATCCGATAACATAATAATTGTGTTAAAAAAATTATATTGAAAATGTTTTAAAACTAAATTATAAAATTAATATTTTAAAAAGTATGCGTATAGAGTCATGGAATATTAACAAATTTTCCATTAAAGAAACATGAAATTTCATTAAGTGGACATTCCACATTGGAATAAAATGGGGGCATATAAGCGTATAATAGGGGGCAATCAAGTAATGCCACTCAAGATAAATAGTTGAATTCTTGAACCCTTCTTCCTTATCCCCCAAACCACTCTCCAAAACCTTCTGATATACTTGGAGAGAGATCCAGGCCGTTCATTCTTGCAGCAAAGTAATGGCTGCAGAGCATGTTCTGGAGTTGTTTGATACCTACTGGTTTGAAACAGCAGTTTTGACCAACAAAACACCTTCTTCACCTCTTCACTCAACAGTTCTTGATTCAACCTCCCAGAACCATGCGGTGGAACAAATCCCCTTAGATTCAGAGCTCCTTAGAGCTCCAACACTTCAAGTGAGGTCTTTCAGTGACCAAAACTTGGGCTCATCAGTGAGTGCTTTTTCTGATTCTGCGTCACCAAACTCTGTCCTCACACCACAGAAGCTGATGCCAGTTCTTTCTGGGAAGGAATTGGAAGATTTCCCACTTGAGAAGAGTGCTGGATACCATGCAGAAGAAGATGAAGAAGTAGCCATCAAGAAAAGGCAAGGTCATAGAAGAAGAAGATTCAAGAAAGGAAAAGCCACTAGGAGCCTATCAGACCTTGAGTTCAAGGAGCTAAAAGGGTTTATGGATTTGGGTTTTGTGTTCTCTGAGGAAGACAAGGACTCAAAGTTGGTTTCTTTGATACCAGGGTTGCAAAGGCTAGGAAGAGAGGATTCAGGTGTGGTTGGTGAAGAAGAACAGCAGAAAAAAGTTGATGAAACTGTGATTTGTAGGCCTTATTTGTCAGAGGCTTGGGTGTTTTAGACCAAAGGAAGGTTGTGAACCCATTGTTGAATTGGAGGGTGCCAGCCCTTGACAATGAGATTGACATGAAGGACAATCTTAGGTTCTGGGCTCACACAGTTGCATCCATTGTTAGATAACAATAAACAAGCTTTCTTTTTCTTTTTCTTTTTCCTTTTTTTTTTCTTGTGGATGTTCTTCAAAGTGCAATCTTGCTGTTCCTTGAAAAGTCCCCAATTGTACATATATTTGATTTCAGTTAGAATCATAGATGTACATTTACCAAGTTAGTTTTTGTACCCAAGATTTTTCTTTCTCTTTCCTTTCCTTTTCTCTTGTTTTGTTTTTTACCCCATGCAGTTTTGTCAATTTATCTGCAAAGTGTAGCAGAGAGAAAGAAAGGTACCTCTGGAAACAGAGAGAGCCTTGATAATTGTTCTAGTGTGGTCTATTTTGCCTTGTTGATTGGATCAAAAATTTTCTTACCAAAGAGTTTTGATTTGTTTATTCCAAGTGGATTAGCTTACCCTTTCGTGCTTCTACAATTATTTGTTTATTTTTTACTCTTTTTTTTAACGATAATTGAACATTGCAATGCAGATGTTAAAATTGTGGTTGACACACGGTTTTCCATACCAGCCCAATTTACTTAAATAATGTTATTTAGTGAATAACAAGAATGACTGGGCCTAAGTGATAGAGGCATGAAGAGAAGCAGGGCCACCAGTAATTATTATTTATACTTGAGTGGAGGCTAGCGTAGTTTTTCTATTAGCAAAAAGTTAAGACCAATGGGAATCGCACTTTAATCAAAGAAGGAAAAGAACGAAGGAGGGTTGAGATCACACACACCACTTTCCATCCACTCATGCAGCTCCACTGGCCAACGGGGTGAGGCCTGATCATTGCATCAGGCAATACTGAGAGAGAACATTTTTGAAGAGGTTAAGTTCAAACTTTTGAATGATTGTGTTTCTGCAATTTTAGGTCAAATTTGACTTTTGGGTATTTTTGGTGAAACCTCTAAATTGTAAACTAGATTAGCTTTTAGCAGCATTTAGAAAGAAAATCTCATGAAAGTTCATATCCTATTTGGACATTATAAATATTCTCAATAGTGTATTGGTACACGGTAAGAGAAATTATAGTTAGAATTTGGAGTGAATACCCTCTTGATCTCTCAAGATTTTTACGTTGAACTATTTCGTTCTTAAAAAAGAAATTAATCTCATGATCTCTCAAAATTGAAAATGATGAACATTAGTCCCTCTATTAGTTTTTCGTTAGTGGACTAACACATATGGCACAGTACAATGGTGGTGTGTCATTAAATGTTAAGAGCAGCTAAATAAAGTTATTTTGGAACGTATTACACTTATTTGGTGTTAAAATTGTATAAAATAAATCACTTTATGACTTATAGTAGAGATTTAAATGACTCATTTTGTGAATTTCAACTACCAAAATAAGTCATTTTAAACTCTATTCATTTCAAATGACATATACATCATTTAACATAATATTAGCAGATCAATGTGTAATTATATTAGTGTTTAAATAATCAAATATATAAAGAGGGACTAATGTGTCCTATTATTAAAATCTTGAGGATTAATGTTTAATTTTAGTTTTTGAGAAACTAAGAAGCTGTTTGTTTGCTAAAAACAGTTTTCATTTTCAGTTTTAGATTTGTGAAGGAAAAATGAAAAACTGAAACTCTTTTCCAGTTTTAGTTTCAGTTTCAGTTTTATTTCCTGATTTGTGAAGGAAAAGCTGAAAACTGAAAAAAAAATTTAATTTTATTTTTTCAGCTTTTCCTTCACAAATCAAAACTGAAAGTTGAAAGCTGAAAGTGAAACTGAAAACTAAAAACTAGCAAAGCAACAGGCCCCAAATTTTTCCTTCATAAATCTGCTGAAAATTGTTTTCAACAAAGCAACGCCCATAAGGTCTGTACATTTAAGTTTTCAATTTTTAGTTTTTATTTCAATTTTTCAGTTTTCCAAATTTTGTGAAGAAAATGTTGAAAATTCTAAAACTACAAATTCCAGTTTTCAGTTTCATTTCTAGTTTTCAGTATTTCTTCCATAAAATTAAAACTGAAAATGAAAACTAAAAATTGAAACTCAAACCAAATAGAGCCAAATAGTTTTGCAAAATTTTCTTTGAGGGACTACATGAGTTATTTACTCTATAATTTTTTTTTTTATTTCTATCTCCTTATCCAACATAATATGGGG
Organism: Dalbergia oliveri; assembly: GCA_030441495.1. Classification (NCBI taxonomy): domain Eukaryota; kingdom Viridiplantae; phylum Streptophyta; class Magnoliopsida; order Fabales; family Fabaceae; genus Dalbergia; species Dalbergia oliveri. Next base: position 11,128,750 of record JAMLFY010000006.1, read on the forward strand.
TGAGGTCTCAAAGTGTATAATTTCTTGTCTCTACTCTCTATCATCCTATAATTTTTTGATCTCATAGTATTACCTTCTGTTCTTTTTATTGGAAATCTCTCTCAAAAAGGGGAAAAAAATCATTTCCTTACCCGTGTCTCCATTTGCTATCACAATGATGAAAGAAGTCTTCATATATTCTGATGCATACACATAATTTAATAAAATTCTTTTGGGTACATATTTTGTTAATATAATTAAATATGAAACATTAATATATAATGTTAATATTAATATTATATACTAATGTAATCACGAGGTTTAACAAGTTGGTAGTAAGCTCTCTTCCATTTAGTTAGAGGTTTGATTCATAGCTGTGTATATGGAAAAGATTCTCATGGCAGAAGTTTTAACCTTTTAGGAAGCTCAGTCTTAAAGGAATTAGTCATCCTTCCTCACCCTGAAACCAAAAAAATATCATATACTAATGTTTCATATTTGTCAATGTGATTGGTCAATCTTTCACTCATATATCACTATGATTTATATTTAATTCCTAACTATTCATAGTAGATGGTTCATAAGTACTTTCATAAGCATTAATCTGAAAAATGTCCTGACTCCGGCTTGGGAAAACCTTTATCTCAAGCTTTTTGCATAAAAAAATATGAAACGCTAATATCAACAACAAACTTTTTAATTGGGAAAAATATGAAACTGCTTGTTGAATGTGATAAGAATCTGACCAAAGACTGTCACAATTCATGGAGAATGCATACCTGCTACGGCCAACTAAACGTATTAGAGTATCTCTAATCACGTTGACGTTGGGCAATCAACCGAGTTGGCTTTAGATTATTCGTAATTCGTCAAACAATGTATCCTTGAGAAGGTCCATGCATATATAAAAATCAAACACGAACGTCATTGTTTGAGACGTAAGTATATTCTCTCGAATATCCTTCTATATGGTAGAATACTGGGGGCTCTAAGGCTATTAATCAGTGCGCTTAGTACCGTAAAGTGAGGTAATTCTACCTTACTTTATAAACATAAAAAATAGCCAGAAGACAACTTTGTTATCAAAATTTTTGCTAACATAACATAGTACTATTTATAATCTTTAATGATCTTTAATACTTCAATTTAGTTAACCATCTCTCTCAAATCCGGATAAATTGTATAGTTATGTAACATTATTTGATAAGATTTAACCAGAAAACAGTTTTCTCAATCGACTCTAAAACCGGTTCATGTGGGCTCATCACATGATGTTTTGTGCTTCTGGCAAGTGTTCACAGCTTACATTCGCTGTTTGTCTAATGGAAGCTTTGATTGCATTATTGAATTTTGCAAAGAGAATTAAAGGGGAAACTTATATGGAAATTATTTGTGGACAGAAAGAAAGTGTATGCTACGGTACTTGCAAACGGATATTCAGCTGCCATGATTCTGGATGAAGCTATGATTTTAAAACTGAAAATTGAAAGATATGGTTAAATTAATCAAGAAGAATACAGATCAATGATGGTATGAGCAGTGCATACCATTCACATGAGTCTATCCTGCTCGGGTTTTCACTGAATTATACGCATTGGCCCTTTTTTTCCCCAAAGAAAAATCATCATTTTCTAGACATTTTTGAAGCCCTTCCCTAATTTAATCTGTAAATAATAATAATAATAATAAGAGTTATTATCATAAAAGATAATTACTAATTGGACATTCTTGTATATAGCAATCAGGAAATCACAATATAAAACACATGGCATGATAGTGCGAATTTGTTGGTCAATTCTACTTTCCTGCCAACATTGTTTTAGCTTCCATATATAGTGAAACAACAACCAGTGCATAGCTGTGTAACTTGGCTATGCTGAACTTTGGAATTAAATTAGGAACAGCTGGAATTAGTATATACAGGACCATCCTTTCTTCCACCTCATTCGTAGGCTTATCAGCTTTTTCTAATAAAAGAAATCTTGATGAAAAAATGTGAATTCAAGAATAACTAACCACACATCTGGTTAACTATTTATAACAATTCATCAACTTGATCACACACTTGAATAGTTTCTTGAACTACCAATGTTTTTGCCAAAAATTCATTCTTCTAAATCTTCCCAAGAAAAAGTCATCGGCATAGAGCACACTGCAACATAATTATAAACCAGCCTTCTTTAAACCCTTGTATTAAACTAATTCATCTGTGTAAAAATTTAAAATTCACCTTAACTAGAGTTGCTACATATACAATTATGGCTAGTTGAGTGAGGAAGACCTCATGAGTTTCACTGAGAGGCAACAAATGAATTAATTACATGGGACTGAACGTAACAGAAGATATAGGGAAAGTACTGGTCACTTGTCCTTGCCAGAGCTGGCCTCTGGTAGTTTAAATGTGGGAGGCATATCAACACCCCTCCTTGAGTACTCCCTCCATCTTCGAGCAGCAGCAGCAGCTCTTGTCGCTCTTTCTTTAACTTCCTCCTCTGCGAAATGATTACCATTTGAAAGACTAAGTAGGCAAACAATGTAATAGCAATATAATCTTGTAATTGCCACAACTTATAGTCAACATAGGTCCAAATACAATCCTTCCCTTGCTAGAGAATGTCTGGTTTGTTTTCTGAATGCCAATGTTTCCGTTCTAGTTTCTGTTCTAAGGATTTTGGGAAGTAAATGTTGAAAATAAGATTTTGTTATTTTTATTATTTCCTTTATAAAATTTTGAAAATAAGAAACAGAATGAAAATAATGTCATCTTTGTAATTAGTGAAAATATATCAATGGAAGATGCAAGCAGTAAACAAACCTAACAAGCTTCAGAGTTTAGAAATTACACATAAATTTTCTATTATCAAGAATTACTGAGATAAAGATCTGAAGTAATACAACAGCTAAAACTAAAAGGCTGAAACAGAAATATCCGGAGAATATAATTATTATAGTTTCCAGTAATTTTAAGTGTGTAACCTTTCAATACTTTGACATCCCCCATACCTGAACTCTGATAGTCTTTCTCTTTCGGGTTGCCCCAAAGATTGCCCCAGTATGAATCTGTTCTACCAGAACGTTGCTGCTTCATAATTCTATACTTTGCTCTTTCCTGCAAGAAATTCATGAGCATTTAATTCGGCAGGAAACCTCAAGTGCATTACATGTCACAGACACTGAAGCAGGATTGAAATTTCACACAACACAAATATAAACAGTTCCGTTGTCTCTGTCCAAACCCGATTATCATGCAGAGCCTTTCATTTCTCTAAGAAAGAATAACAAGTCAGATGTAAAACTTTTTGTTGCTCGTGTGGACCAGGATGAATTGGTATGGTTTAATTCTTCATTTATATCAAAGCTAACAATTAACTGACAAGTCTATTCAGATAATCATTTTCTGAACCATTCATTAGCATTTATGCTAGGAAAAATTAGTTGCAGTGACCTGCTAGAAACTGAACCATATCAGCTTACAATCAAGGACCACTGAACGGAGGACTCGCTCATATTTAAGACTAGGAAACTTGTGTACAATATCTTTGAAGTTTGCAATTTCAAATTGCTTAAGAACCATCAATTTTCCAGACTTTGCAGTGCCCAAAAATGATAATTAATACAGTCAAAGTCTACCATAACAATAATAGCACAATCCAGAGGGAATATATATATATACAAGCATAAGATCAATTGCATGTATGTAAGTGACACTTCACATATTAAGCAAAAAAGGAAGGTGAATCAGAATATTGAGTTCTTACCAAGACTTTCGATTGCCTCTTTTCCCATTGGGAACTTGCCTGCAATTAGTGTACACAGACCATGTTAGGTGAGACAGCACTCAGAAGAAATATGCTAAGACCCTAACTCTCAAACATTCTGAGAAAATACTTTCTCTGAAAATAAGCTTGAAACTTAAGAGGCATCATATCTTGCACGACTACAGGATGGAAAATAAAATGGCACTACAGATTATAATATTCAGAAAAAAAAAAGCACTCTCAATCCATGTTATTGTGATATTTCAATTATTGTTCAAAAAGACAGGAGGAAAAATGTTATTCTAGGTCTTTCAGTCAGATCATAGGTTATGTAGAATATGATAATTGCAACCTGATTTCAACCTCAGAAATCTACCATCAATCACTACCCATCAAATGCAGATAAAAAATTACAAGAAAACCTTAGAACATTTAAATAATCTAGAAGTCAATGCATTATTCTTACCATTCTAAAAACATCAAATGATGCTGATCCCATTCCTGAAAGCATTAGGGCAACCTGCTCATATTTAAGAGACACCGCGTATAAGTAGAACACTAAACACTTAACTGGAAGAACCATACTTTATAACAGAGGCCTTACATTGACTCTTTCTATGCGGCGCATTTCATCTTCAAGTAATGATAGTTGTGCAGCAGATGTCCAATGAATGCAGTCCACAGGGCTAAAATACCCAAAAAAAAATGTTAGATTAATTCCAGTAATCTCAATTAGCTTAGTTGCTTCATAAACAATATCATTGTCATACCAGAGGTTCTAAAACTCAAGTATCTAACAGCAACAATGGGAAATTATCTATCTACCAAAGACAATAAGAAAGAAGAAGGCTGATTCCAGTATTGATTATGACAGACCAACATGCCTAGGGCAGGCTTGAATATGTGTTCAGCTTAAGATACTTCATACCTTGCAACTTTGGTCTCAACAATAGTCTCTGAATGCTGGAAGTCAAAGGTTTACAAAATTTTAGATCATGCCATCAGGACTGGCCAATGGAAAAGGAAAGAACTGCAACCATAACAGCCGCAGAGGCATGGATGTTTTTAGGAGGGTTCTGAACCCTAGGTTAATTTCATACATTTTTATGCAGTTAGCAAAGGATGAACACTGAATACCATGATATGTAACTTAGCTTGATTCATGAAAGCTCATTCATTATTGTGTCTATAATACAATGAAACAATATTATGTAGACTGTAACCAAGAAGAAATTGACCTTAAATTCACAATTATATTTATATAGAATAAAAAAATTGATATTAAGACATATCAACTTATGAAACGAGCATCCAACACTTCATGATTCCTTATTATCATTTAGAAATATCATTTTCACTCTAATATAGTATCGATGCTAAGATCACCATCAGATATACATATGGAATAAATACTGGCAGTAAATGTAAAACTTAAATCAATTCTTAGAAGAAACGCCTAGCATTGGCCAGAGTTGAAGCAAGTTTAATAACTAGAGTTCTATTGCGGTTAATTATGATCATAGAAATGAATGATAAATATAGGTGATTAGAGTAATGCACATAGACACACCAACTGTCAATCGCCTGTTGAATTAATTCAGGGTTCCCACTCTGGCTGTATACTCTGGCTCTTCCAAAGTCTTCCTCTATTGCAAACACATCAGGGGCTACATTGGTACAATTTTTGCAGCCTGTTGAAGGATTTGCAGCATAGTTACATCATATGATTTGTAATTTCTCACAGAAATGTTTTCTAGATGTATCATGGACGTCTAATAAAAACACTGAAGCATTAATTATTTAAGATTAAAAAGTAAAGCATATTATTTGTCAGTACTTGTCCCTTTTGCATATTTTGACTGGATCCCGGCAGATCCAAATGTATTTGTCTATAAAAGAAGTGCAATGTAACAGAGAGAACCATAATTTTTCTTTTACTCTCTTTTTTGAAAAGAGATGAAAGATAACATCAAATGCTTATGAAATGTGTTTGGTAAACATTTTATGAGTGAGGGAAGTACCTATGCAGCTAAATTCATCAACAAAAGCATGATCCTTTGGGCTAGAATCATCAAGGAAAGGATTGATTGAAGTCAAAGAATATCCATGAATTTCATCATAAATCTTGCGCTGGATGGGATCACTGAGCACCTGCAATGGCACTGCAATAGTCAATTTACCATAAAAGCACAGGATATACAGAACTTCAATAACATTTTCCTCAAGCTTAATTGATGAACAAATGGAACCCACCGCGTAGACTTCATTGATGAACATGCAGAAATTTGTGGTCTCAGTATCATCGCCACTCAAGTCCGGGTGGCAAGCCTTCATGCAATCATAGTAGGCCTTCTTGATCTGAGCTGGTGTTGCGTCTGGAAGCTAGCAAAAAAGACCAACCAATTGTTAGACACACTACTACTTAGCTTATCATGCATAAGGTTTAGCAAAGTCCAGCCAACTTTACCAATGTGCACTTGTTTGTCACTAAGGAACTGTATTCCTCAAGAATTTAATTTTGATGCACCAAGTTTAATAGTATCATCCAATCATGCTGCATCAGCAAATATAATTGACCTCACGCCCACTATTTGTAACCTCATGCAAATGGAATGATTTTATTGGATGATATTTCATCAAAATTGAACTCATTGCTCAATACCAAAATCAATGAGATCATGGATAATGGAGTTTAAAACTTCTAATAAAGCAAATATCTTCAAGAGTTAGATTCTTAATTTCACAAAGACTTTGTTCTCATCAATATTATTATCTAAACATTATATTTTCAGCAGAGTTTGATGCATTACCAGACCCAGGACTGAATAATAGTCATCTGCAGCAGACTCAGTCGGAGAAACTGAGGCTTGAGCAGCAAATCTAACTCTGCCAGCACTACCTCTTCGCTTGCCACTTAGTGTTGTTACAAAGGTACAAGGACTTGCAACCTTAGAAAGCATGCGCCATGAGCTTGTTGAACACAAATTCAGTGAAGGGTTGTGGATTTTGAGAGCCTCTGTGTACACTGGAGACAGCAACTGAGCCATGATTCCGAGGCCACTTCCAGCGAAAAGAAAGCCTTGTTTCAATGTTCAAACAGGATGGTGAAGGTGAACACAAAAAAAAAAAGAAAGAAAATTCAGAAAAAAAAGGGAAAAAAATGTATGTAATAAATGAGTTTTGGAAAATTCTATATTTCGAATTTTTGAGGAGGAGGAAATTTTGGCTGAAAAATTGGAAAAGTGAAAATGCTGACCTGTCACTCTTACCAACCACAAGAGATCCTCAGAATGGCGACGAATCTAAGATGAATCTAGGAGAGAGCGAACAAAAAAAAATAAAAATAAAAAAAGAACAGGCAATAAGTAAGTCAATTACACTCTTGGCTTTTACTTGGACGGTGGAGCTGATCATCTCGTGCACGCATGCTGCTTTTTTGTTGTGCTAGTTTAGAAGTTATTATTATTATTATTATTATTATATGTTTTTTCATATATAATTAATGTGTGGATTAGAAAAAAATAATTTAAATGAAAATTTAATTGTTGAATTAAAATTAATAAAAAAAATTATTTTAAGCCATTTATTAATTATATATATTCTAAAACCATGCAATAATTTATGCTCCCAATGAATTTTCTGGAGTTCACGCCTATTTTCTTGCTTCAAGTAAATGATAATCTCCAACCGATATTTGACAGGAACTGAAGGCAAGAAGACAAAGGAGATCTTTGAATGAAACTTGCTTGCTACTTGCAAGAAAGAAACATGATAGTTGAAATTGTTGACAGGAAAAATAAATGAAAACGGCTTTTCCGATATTGGTGTAATTCATATTTTGCTCATCTTAATAGCAATCATTCCGTGATTATTTGTGTCTCTTTTTTTTTTTCATATGTTCTAGAATTAAATGTGGGAGCTTTGGAGCTTAGTACTCCCGATTGTGGAAGCTCACAAGTCACAAGTCACAAGTCACAAGTCACAAGTCACAACCCTTGTTTTTTGGGTCACAAAAACTCATAATCTTCGAGTGAAGAATGAAGATGTTGTTGTTACAGCCATTTATAAGCCAAAGCCCATGCAGTCAGGACTGGACTCTATTGGACCTTATATTTGTGCTCCCTGGATATTGTGCTGAGGGCTTGGAAGGTCTGCAAGTGTCGAAGGCAGGAAAATAAAGCAGCCCATTGAAAAGCCCAGGTTATGTTAAATAATATTGTTGGACGCAAGATGTGGTTTAGTCCTTTTGGACAAAGTCCCTGGTTATTGAATGGAATTGTTTTTTGGCTTTTCTATTCCTTTTACCCCAAGGCCCTAACGCATGTTGGGACTAACGGAAGGGATAAATTCTTTACATGGAAATTTTTTTGAATAAGCACTCTTACACAAATTTATAATAAAATTTATGGGTTTTATAAAAAGTGAATATATCCTAAATAAAATTAGCAAAATTCATTTTTATGAGTATATGTAAAAATGAGATTATAAACTTGTACTCATCAATAATCTCTCATTCACGTATACTAGATTGTAATTTGAATTCTTGTTAGGGAAAATGTCCATATTTAATACTTGTTGGTGCATTACCTGATTTGCCTTCATTGAATATTACATACTTTTGGAATGGAGGGAGCTTTTTGGTAGGCTCAAGACTTAAACATAGTGCTTGGGCTGGGTTGTGTTTCTTTCGGATGTTTTTCTTGATGAAGAGGTCCATTCCATTCTTCATATTGCTAAAATGGCGACCTTTCTTTCTTATCATTGAAGGCAGCCATGTTTTCTGTTTTCAGTTTTGTGAGCTAGCATATGGTTGTTTTTGGTGTTGGTGTTTTGTTGCTAGCTAGCTTTATTTTCATTTCACACCACTTAGGTGTTATGTTGAACTCTTATATAGTTTTCCTTACTTATCTCTTTGAAAGTCAAGTTCTTTTTAACTATAGAGGAAAAAACTTCAGTTCTTATATAATAAAATTTGGCTTGAAGTAATTTCTTAAGTGGTATCTGGCTAGAGCACCAAATATAATGAGGAGATCTATGTAACAAATCGGTTGTGCATTATTCCTTCGTGGTTAATCTTTATTGTACTTTTTAATATTGTTTTAGTTTATTGAGAGTAGGAGCAAGGAATTCAATCTGTATTTTGCTGCTGATCGCCCCCTCTTTTGCTATACATGTCTGTTGTTTAGCCTGGTTTCGTAAGTAAGATTCATCTTTATATATACCAAATCTGGCATATATTACAAGGATCTGAAGGACACAACATTTAATCTATGTAACATTAATTAGTACCCGAAGAAAACACTCAGGAGATACCAACGATCACTTTCATTATTTGATTGAAAATAAGAGTTTACATGTACCCATAACCATAAGTACAACAAACACAAGCAACTTAAGAAAACACAATCTACATGCATAGTCAACCCTTTATTTATTTATAGTAAGGAAACCTCTTAGATACATGAACTATTACTTAAGCTATTGGATAGGAGGGATGCATAGCAAGTCCACATAAACCTTTCTTCTTATGTATGTTTCTCTTCATCCTCACATATCCTTTCTCACCCCATTTGGTGCCCCATGAATTTTTCACCAACCAATACATTGTACCATCATCAGTTGAACCATAGCCAACTATTGCAACAGCATGGTCTAGATGAGTTCCACATTTTCCTGTGAAAACCCCACTTGAATAAAATTGGAAAGCACGTTGTCCAGCTTCAATATAAACCCCTACTGGTTGGTTTGCCACTGCTTTCAGGAGTGCCTTTTCGCTTTTAGAAGGAACTTTCTCATAGCCCTTGATTTGAGCTAGAGCTTCCTTCTTCTTAACATTACAATCCCTATCAACTCCTTTGTAAGGGTATTTTGTTTCACTTGCTATCCCTCCTTTTTTCACAATGAATTCATAGGCATCTTCCATATAACCACCATTACATCCTTCACTCTTACCTTTAACACAATCTACAAGTTCTTGCTCCGAGAGGGACAATAATTTACCCGCAGTAATTTGGTGGATGCCTTCTGTTGCAGCTACAGTGGCAAAAGCCCAACAACTGCCTGTTTTTGGCAAAAGAAAAAAGAAAAAAAACCAACATGACATTAGCAAATAATTTTCCATATAAATGATGACAAGAAAATAATATTATTTGAATCTCTTTTGTTTTTTTTTTAGGGGATGCTAGTAAATGTCCCTTAAATATTGATTGAGAGAAAATTAATTAAAATCCATTATCAATTAATGTTTAAGGGCTACCTCTTGCGCCTTCAAATATGTCTTAAACGTAATATACACAATAACTATCATTTTTTGTATGATAATAAGTTAATGACAATAATGAAATTGAGTTGAAATAATGAAGTTGAAAAGCACATTAAACATGTAGCTAGTTACGAGTTGCAATATAATATTGACATAGTGCATATCTTTTGTTTTACCACATCGATGTTGCTTCTTGATTGGAGTAACTGCTCCTCTTTCCCTCCAGTCCATGGTAGCAGGAACGTCAGTGACATTTTCATACCTAAAGGGTGTTTCTGTTTCATTCCCCCAACTCCAATTGTCTTCTGACCATTAAGTGAAGCCTTAAATTCTTCACTGGTTTGGTCTGCATATTGGTTTATGCTAAGTTTGAAAGTTTTGTTCCCATCAACATTGAATGACTCAATGAACTCAACGTTTTCCTTGAATATTTGGAAACGTTTTTCCTTCTCAGCAGCATCCTTATAAAACTTGCCATGTTCTACCATCCATTGCTCGTGTCTCTCAGATGAGCATGCCTCTAGGTCAAGGAGCCTGCGAGACATTACCCGAGAAGACCACAGAGCAAGGATGAGGAAAACAGCTAAAACATAATGGTTTTGGCTAAAGGAAGCCATCTCTTAATGGTTGTGAATAGGGTAGGTATGTTGAGGGCAAGAGGTCTGATTATGACACACTGAGAAAGGAAAACTGGTATGCAACAAACGCAAAGGCTACTAATATTTATAGTTGGGGGAACTATCTGTAATTTTATGGTGCCACTACTATTGCAAACACAATTAACCATACATTTTTTTCACTTTACATGGATTAGATGACCATAGTAAACCCTCGTATGACACTATATTTGAGTCATTCAAAGTATTGTATGGTAATAACAACCTATTATTAAACAATTGTGTTATTTATAATTGTACTTGTTGTGTATACAACATATATTATCGACAACGTCTCATTCACTACTATATTCGATTTAACTAAAGTTTACACTTCATTTAATAGAGGATAAAGTATTAGTCACATGATATTCATATAATAAGTACAAATAATATTTTTCATTATTAATACTATCACATCTCTAATCAAGTTATAAAGATTCAACAAAGTTTTACATTGATTGTGGATAACTTAACACAATTTTTTTCTTTAATATGGGCTTGAACTCTCTATGCAAAATTTTATAATAAAGCACACCTAAAATTTAAAGTTTTACACACTAACAACTAATTATGTGGCTTTTAAAGTATTTATTGAAAGAATCAAACACTTTTAATAATGTGGCAATATATGATGATTGAATAGTTAATTGACTATATATATATATATATATATATAAATTAAATTCATTGATTTAATTATCAAAACAGTGATCTAAGAAATACATACATTTTAATTATTGATATTATTACATCATTAAAAAAAATAATCTAAAGTTTTTATCTACTTATATTCTAAAGAATTTTGTTAATGGTACAATGTCAAAAAGTCCATCTTATGCTCGACAGTGAATTCTCTGCTATGCAAATTACACATAATCTATTAAGTCCCGATGTGTGGAATTGAACATGTAATCGGAATACGGAATTAGAACTTGGCACCCAATTTCAATTTTTAATCTATTATGGAAAATATTTTACAATTAGAAAATCTTCCAAATATTATTACCCAAATTATGTGGCAACATATTATTGGACAACTTTAGGGGTGCATTTGATTTCAGTTTTTAATTTTCATTTTCAGTTTTCAGTTTTTAATTATAATTTTAATATTTCCTTCACATAATCTTGAAAACTTAAAACTTGAAAATAAAATTAAAAACAAAAACTAAACACACCCTAAGTTTTTTTATCACTCATTATCTTCATCCGGTTATTAAAAATTTGCCACGTCTCTACTAATTGTGAACCACACCCTTCCATTTTTCCAGTCAAATTGGGTTTGATTTTGATGCCATCATGGTCCCATTTTTATTGTTTTTGTTTGTAGTTTTTATTTCTTGAGAAGGACTTCATGACCCCATTTTGTTTCCTACAGAATATAGAATGCAGTCAAAGTTATTAATCGAGCCGCTTACTCTTAGTCGCCTTCAGAATAACTAGGGCTTTCCAATTGCGACAATTGTTTGAATGTGCTAGCCATTACTAAAACATTGAAGAAGAAATGTTACCAAAAAACGATACTAAAGAAAAACAAAAAGATAGCTTGAATATTTACTAATTGATGCCTAATTGATGCCGGGTGCCAACAGTGACGGATAGAAAAAAGTTAGATGATGGGAGTAAAAATAATAAATAAGTATAATAAAAAGATTTTACATAACTTTTATTTTAATGTGAGATCAACTTACTAAAATAATATGACAAAATATGTATGTATCTAAATAGTTCTAAGAAATTTTTTTGTTCTTAGTGGGAGCATGAGCCCCAACACTTACAACATGGATCCGTCCGTGTGCCAATGTTTTATGTAGGGAGGAGGCTATTGCGGATTTGCGGTGTGAGCAGAGTCCACTTCAAAGAAAGGAAGTTAGATACGGGACAAATTTCCAAGTTTTGAGGGTGCTGCGATTTTGAGCAAGGAGGAGACGGTTGTGGATGCTTCGGTCTGATCTAGGTTTGTTTTGTGGGTTTTGCAAGTACAGTGTTTTGGTGCAGGGAGGAGATGACAGTGGGTCTTGCGATTAGATTTGTGGATCCCCTTCATGTGATTGTGTCATTGGTGTCAGTGTTGTTTACGTCCTCTTTATGATGCATGGGTGATGTCCGGTGTCCCCTTTGTTCCCTTGTGGGACTCATGGTGGCCTATGGTCGTGCGGTGGTTGTGGCTGGGGATATTAAGCGTAACCAGTAGGCTGGGTTCATGGTGTCAATCGCTTCCAATGGAAGCTTGTCGAAGTGTGGCAGTTCAGGCCATGTGCTGGCATTCTATGAAAGTCGGCGGTTCCTTCATTACCATGCATTGGTCGCTTATCTCAAGGATGGGTTTGGAATGTGGTTTCAATGGTCCAGCTCCATTTGCCCTCGGCTCCATTGGTCCCTTCGATTACCGCTGTCGGACCGGCAACCTCCGGTGAGGCCGATAGTGGCCAACGAAATCAGAGGGTACATGCTTTTACCTGTATTTGTTATATCGTTCGCCAAACAAAATACAAAGGTTATAATGTCTTGTCCTCGAAAAAATACAATACAAGAGAGAGTGGCTTTATGTCTCCATCTTTCCTGTCTCTCCTATCCTGTCTCCACTATCTAGTGTATACATGCTTCTCTCTTTGAGTCAAGCAATTTATACTTATTAAAAAAAATAGCTTGAATATAAGGATAACTTGAATATAGTGAAGAATTTGGGAGGTGTGTTCGCACTGGTGATTGGATGATGATGGTGAGTGTGATTTGAAGATGGTGGTTTCAATGGTTGGTGGTTGGGATGGTTGTGCTGCTCGAATCAAATGCATTTAGCCACATTTTGTGAATATATATCCACACTTTCAAATGTGGCTAATAATCGGTGCATCTTGTACCACATTTGTCGGGTGCATAGCAAGATCCCAGCCTCATATGTAATGTCAAGTTGTGATGTACATATATATGAAGTTATCAAAAATTCTTTTTCAGTCATTTTTTGTCATACTCACTCGAAAAATAGAGTTATTAAACAAAAGTGTACGACACACTCTTCAGAATCAAATCTCACACAATTTCTTTTCTCTGTGACAGCACGTTAAACAACAAATCCCAATTTATGAATACAGGCAACAATATTCTAAAATGAAAGCAATACGGTACATATGCTGACAAAGAACTCACCTTGCATGCAAGTATATGTGGCTTATAGAAGCCCTACGCTCATGATGATAATAGAATTTTCCGTAGATAAAGCGATAGCTTTTCTACTAATTTGTTGTTTCTAATAAATTGAGGGGACTACCTCTGATTGACCAGTCCACAGTGGGTCCTGAGAGTTTTTCTGTTTGAAACGCAGTCGACTGCATCATTTGAGATGATCGGAATCTTAGAATCCATGGAATTCTTGAACGTATTATTACTCGTGCAAAACAAAAAGTATGAATGTGACTAGTGGATGTATTTATGACTGAGCAATGTGTTTTCAACCATTTTCTAGAAGTATTATGAAGATATTGGAATTTACAGCAAAAGTAATGGCTAATGTACATCGATGTGGGACTCAACTTTTCTTTCTTTATTTAAGTATTTCCTTTTATGTCCTCATTTCATATTCAACCAATAGGACTAGCTAGCTCTTTCATAATAGACAAACACACAAAATAAAGAAAGAAATTTTGGATGCACGTAAGTAAATATATATCTTGATTGTTTGACCAGTTGGATAAGCATGGGAAGTTTTGCTTTTTGCAATTTGGTAGGCCAAGTCTTAAACGATATCTCTGATTTTGATATAACAAATGAGGACATGTCCATCGCTTAGAATTAGTAGCATCAACTAAAAAAAAATGTCCGGAGAAGAGTGTTTGAGATGTAATGATGTTAAGTATGTCAGGTACATCAAACCCTATGCGACGGAATCGAGCACAGAAATTTCCTTTGCATGCATGCATAGCGCAAAGAATAAATTTTTCATGAACTAGATTTTATTTTATTTTTTATAACATAAGGTCAGTAAAAAAGTCTAAGTCCCGAAACTATAATGATAAACAGCACAGCTCCTTTCAACAGAGCTTCCAAGATTCGAATCCCAAATCTTGCGTATAAAGCTCCCCGAGGATTCAACCATCCACTTCCATTGAGTTAACCACCATTGGCTTCATAAACTAGATTATGATCGACGATAATAGTGAGTCTGAAAGATTGTGAGCATGTCAACCTTGTCTCTAACAATTAAAAGCCTTCTGGTCCTTTAAAATGGAAAAGAGTATAGGAGGATCACATGGCTCAAGCATATGACTTGAACTTCATCCTTGAAAATCCTGTTCGTCATTAGTATCTATTTCATGTTTTTATTAGAGAAATCATTGTTCCTTCGGTTTAAACTTTAAACACGGAGAGCTAAGAGCTCGAGAATGGAAAAAAAAAAACCTATATATTAAGAAAATATCCTCTATAAAACCTGCTCCAATTACTGTTTCTTGCTTAATTAGTTTGCATACATGGGTGGAAATAAGTAAATTATGCTAGGTTTTAACTTGAAGAGGCCTCGTATGTATTCTTAAAAAGTAGCCTAAGACTTGGAAATATTACTTGATATAAGTCTTTTTTATAGCCTTAATTAGGCTGACATTCTTGAAAGTCTACATGATCTGAAATTATATTTAAAGGCCTACTTAATTATAATTTTTTTTAAAAATGTCTACCCTTAAAATAAGTTAAAGGACTTCTAAATATGTCAAAAATATATATTTTTAAATTGACTAAAAGGCTTCTCAAATAAGTTAAAAAATATATTTTTAAATAGATTGAAATATTTCTATTATTATTAATTTTTTTCAAATTATAATATAAGTCGGCCAATATATTTGGTATAATATGTTATTTTCATTACCTAGAACTTGGCTTGTTTAGTTAAAAAGATTTCTTGAAAAGCTTTAATATAGCTTCTTTAATAAATAAATTAGGTTAAACTTACCGAACATATGGCCGAAGGCTCCCAACAATCTATCTGGTCTACTTCCGCCCATATTTTCATAGGATTTTCGAGGAGTATGAGATTTCCTAATTTAAAAAAGCTATGGTGAAAATGTTAGGAAAATTTGCTCATGTGTTTATGTTGATATAGGATTGTCATTGATTTTATTTATGACACATGTATCATTAGATTTAGGAATATTTGAATTAAAAATGGTAGAATCCTAAAGATTTTGTCTATTAAAATAACATATTAACTTCTATGACATGAAAAATTTGTTTAGGATGAGAATAAGGATTCTCAAAGGTTAAGGTTCTTGACTATAAATAAAATCAACAACCTAACCTGTGTGAAAGTGAGAGACAAAGAGAAAATAAGTGAAAGAGGGATCCTTAGGTTTATGAGTTTGGGTGTACAAGGATCGCACGAAGTGATATTCTTTTACGATTTTTTCTTCTCATGGTGAAGAGTTTATCTTTTGTTGGGGGATGTAGAAATAGGATTTATTGAACCACATAAATTCTTGTGTCTTTGTACTTATGGTCATCTTTATAATTTCTTTCCCTTGATATATTTTGTGGTTTATATTTGATTTACTTGTGTTGATGGGACCAATTATGCTACTCTTCCCTAGCAACAAAGGGGGGCAATCGAATAGGGTTGGTTTGGATTTGAAGGAAAAACAAATCTGAATTAATCAATTTTGATTGATTCGAGTTAGGTTGAGTACTTTTTCTAACTAATAAACACGAACCAACCAGTTTGGTTCAATTCAAATATCGCATTACTTGATCGCCTTTTTTCTTAATTTAGTTAAAATGTGAAAAAAAATGAAAAATCAGAAATTACAAATTTATATACTTTTTAAAATTTCATATAAAAATACCATCAAAATAACAATAATATAGATAACTAAAGTATGATTTGTTAATACATTTCAATATATAGAGTAATTAATTTTTTTTAAAAAAAGCACATATAATTTGGTTCGGGTCTTGAGGCATTGGGACTAATTTTGCAAAATCCAATGCCCAACCCAATCACTCATCGATTCTGTTGGGTTTTAATTACCCAATTAGACAACCCGAACTAAATATCTTGGTTCGATTGGATTGGTCGAGTCAACCTGTCCACTTACACCCTTACCAACAACAAAACTGTTGCCTCTACTAACTTGAATAGACTAGAGTGCAAACAAGACCACATGCAATATAAGGGCCTATTTGGTTTGCATTTTCATTTCATGCTTTTATTTTCTTTGTTTTTTGTTTTTATGATTTTGTGATGAAAATAGTAAAAACAAGAAATAAAATTTTATTGTTTTCACTTATGTTACTATTTTCTTCACGTAATCATGAAACAAAAGTCATAAAAAATGAAAATAGAAAATAAACTAGAAACAAAACATACCAGTATCTTCCTTTTCGGCCTTCTGAAAATTCCTCACAAGGCGTGGAAATAAGGAAAAGCATGTCAAAATCTGGCTTAAACTAACTAGACAAAATCATATGGGCAGCAAAGATGCTTTCTAGATGCATGTATGAACTTCCGAATGAATTACTAAAAATGTGTTTATTTGCGGAGTCAAACAAAAACATCAAGAAGGAAAATGTTTTGGAAATGGGCCGAGTTTTATGCATGTTTTCGTCAAAGAACTTTTTGTATATTTTTGTAAATGTATTCTTTGTAGAAATAACTAAAAACTCATCTTTGTGGTTGTAATAGGGTCTAAAAATGTCATGATACTATGCCATGCTCTTGTTGATATATATGTATAGCATTCCTTTATGAACATTGAATAAATGGAATGGAAAAACTGTCGATGCCACATGTTTTGTTTTGTTTTGTTCTTCATTTGTCCTGTGGTTGTAATAGGGTCTAAAATGTCATGATACTATGCTATGCTTTTGTTGATATATGTGTATAGCATTCCTTTTTGACATTGAACAAATGGAATGGAAAAACTGTCGATGCCACATGTTTTGTTTTGTTCTTCATTTGTCCTGTGGTTGTAATAGGGTCTAAAATGTCATGATACTATGCTATGCTCTTGTTGATATATGTGTATAGCATTCCTTTTTGAACATTGAATAAATGGAATGGAAAAACTGTCGATGCCACATGTTTTGTTTTTTCTTCATTTGCCCTAAAGCTCCTACTCTTTTCCTCAGTGAAAAGCATTTATTTTTTAACAATATATGGGATCCACTACTTTGTTTTTGATAACTAAGAAATGCTTAACTCCAAAAGAAAAAAGTTCAAGAGAACAACTTGCATTCAATAATATAGCAAAAATGAAAACAAGAGACTCAACAACCGGATCTAACACTGCTGTCATTACAACCATAAAACTCAAGATTAATCTATGAGTATTTCTATTTTACTTTAAACCAACTCTAACAACATTAGGGGAATACCCTCACTTGTTAACAATGAAAGAAAAATAACACCCAATACAAGAACACGAAAGAATAGGAAGAAGGGAGACATAATCTATCAACTAATATATACCTTGAAGCTTGGCGGATGATGGATTTGAATGGAGTTGAGAGCAATTGGGTGGAAGGGTTTTCAGAAATGGGGGTAAAATCTCGACTTTGGGGATATATAAAGGTGGTAGAGGGTCACTAAATGTGACACTATTTCCATCTTGATGGCACCGCTATAGTGGTCAAGCTGCCACCTGCGCCCTCATTGTATCACTTGGGACTACTATAACGGGTGGTCAAGTCCCCAAACTCTGCCAACCAGCAGTCAGGATGACTATAGCGGTAATAGCAAGGCCTGTCTTTGCATAACTTGGTCATTCATGTCTCCAGGGCTTTTCGGCAACATGGATAGATCCAGGAACCTTAGAGCCATCCTGAATACGACACGTATACCTAGATATTACATTGCGCCGCCAAAGGACGACCTAATTTATGCCTCCTCGCTGAGACACTAAAATATTCCAACTCTTTATCTCTCTTCAACCCCTATCTACTCTCTTAGATGTCTAAGTGTCCCCAATAATGTAACTTAGGTTATGACCGTATAGGAAACACCTTCCCTAACAAGTCTTAACATACATTATTTTAGGAAAACGGGCAGAGTTTCCTCTTTTATCGGACATCCCCAAATTTAGAAATACAACCTGTATGAAAATAAGGATAAAATACATAATTGGGTTTCAAGCATTCTAGAATGCCCCAGCAATAGAACAATTAACTCATCACAATTTAGAAAATATATGTCTAACCATAACTAGGAGTATAGTTTAAAATATAATTCTAAACTTAGTTTACAAATCCTTTCTAAAATATAGTCTATACATATATCTAAGTCTTAACTATACATGCTTAAGCACAAATATATATATATATATATATACATAAACACAAAACTAATCCGAGGACCTGCCTGTGACATATGGAGTATTAAAGGTTCTAACAAATAAAACTCAACAAAAATAGGTTCCAAGCATACCAAAAGGCCTTCTCAAGAAGACTTACCAACTTAGACAATCGCTAAGGAGCCGGAATGGAACCTGAAACCTCCTATCTCTTGAAAAGAGAGAAACAACGGAGTGAGTTTTGCAACTTAGTGGTAGACAAGATGTCTATAACCCACATGAGACAATATATAATCCATAAGTAGAACAATAATAGGTTCATAGTTCATATAAATTCAACAAAATTCTTTTACTTGAAAACAACACAATTTATATAAAATAATAAGGAATCATCAAATTTAGGATAAACAGAAGGATTCCACTCAGCAGTCATTCCTTCATGTGATCCTGAAAAACGGTCTACCCATGTGAGTAGCCATAGAACAAAATGATCCATTGTATGGTAGTAAAATTATAGTCAAGATGCACCAAGGCTAATACCTACTGTTGTTAGCTAGATCCTGTAGAAATTCTTTCAAAACAAATAATTATTTTATAGAAATCAATAAAAAGAGGTCATGCCCACTATCCATAATCATTTCTCAAATTTATATCAGGTGTCGATAGCTTTCAATTAGTTCAATCTATAAAATTTAATATTCCTTTATTAAATTTCCAAATTCGCAAGTCATGTAATATTGTCCCATGTGTAAATTTTCAAATAAAATATAAACTATTTGTATTAGATCTATTTTCATAAAAAAATTTATATAACATAACCAAATAATTATTTCTTAGCCTCTAATTTACTAAAATATATTTTTAACTAATTTAGAATAATTAAAGACAATTATAGACATAATGTCTACTCACAAACTGGTTTAAAGAATCGAAGATCAACTTCCAGGTGCCACTAATCTAACAGTTGATGCTCAAATGCTCTATAACTCTAAAAACAATATAAATACAATATTAGTAAGCTAACAATACTATCAATTTACACAAATTACCCCAAATCATTAAAATCCCTAATTTATAGGGTTAAAAAAAATCTAATATTAATCCTAAATCAACTAGAAAATTTGATAAATAAAATAGAGTAGAGTAGAGGCTTATTTACCACTTGAAGAGTAGAATTAATAAAGAAAAATCATTCAAATTTCTTGTAAAAGCTTCAAGCTCTTTAATGAAGTTTAGAGAGAATATAGAGGAGAGATAAAACGATAGAAGATGTTGAAGAGGAGGAGGAGATAATAATGATAGAGGTGGTGGTGATATTTTTTTGTGAAGACTAGAAGAAGAAAGAGAAGAAGCAGAAGAAGAAAGAAAGAACAGAGGGAGAGAAAGAAGACGGAAGAAGAAGGAGAAGAGAGCGAGAGAGAGAGTCACGGGAAAGTGGGTGGGGAGGAAGGGAAGAGAGAAAGAAAATGAAAAGATAGAGAACGATGGTAGTCTGTATCACTTAAGGTGCACGGTGGTTTTCATTTTATTTTATTTTTTATTTTTTTGTTTGGTTACTACAAATAAGATAGGGTTCAAGTATCATTTGAATTTACTTTTAGCTACTAAAATTACAGTTAGATCGGTCTCTGATGGACTTTTCCAGATCCGATAAACTATTTCTGATTTAGATGACAAGTTTATGCTCCGTGAAGAATATGCTTTTCAAGGAAGCCAACGTTAATTATCTAATCTATTTACTCCTGTCTTGATTTATATTTGTAACAAAACACAGGCTTTCATACATGAGTTAGTGGGGGTCATTTAAATAAGTAACGAGATCCTATAATTTGGGCTTTAGTTTTGCATTTTTCAACCATCTGTTTCAAAATTACGAAAAATGACAGCAACTACCGAATTTTGTTAACGGACAAGGAATAGTCGAAGCCTTATGTAAAGGCTTCTTCACATTTCTTTGGTCCTTGCGTGGTGCGTATAGTTCATGTGCTTAAATACCCTGCTCGCTTAAATTCTTCATATGCTTTTTGATGGAAGAACTTTTCCTTTCCACACAATACAGAATAAAAGTTGAGAAATGAATAAAGCTTCAAAAGTTAATCATTTAAATTTTGGTCCCAATTTTTCATTAGGCCCAAAGTGATATTTCCGCTTTTTACACATCCATCGAAGTGAAAACAAGAATTTGGGACCGCTCCCAACTTAAAGAAACCAGACTCAATTTTCTCTTTGGCCATTGATCATGTGGCACATGGATATGTACTCATGTAGGATAAATTTTCGCATTGACCATTATTTACGTAGAACCAAAGTTGGTCCAAAGAAGAGCCTCAACTTTAAAACGAGACCCAACTTTTATGACGCATTGTTAAGGTGGAGCGGGTATTTGCAAAATGGACCACCTTGTAGAGATGCTCGTCTCGCTTCATTTGGATGTGTGTGAAAAATACAACTTCGACAACTAAACTTATCAATTTCAATTTTTAAAATAAATTCTTCAACTTCAAAAAGATTATCCCATAAACTACTCTTGTTTTATGGTTACCAAATTTCCTTTTGTTTACTATTTTATACCTAAAACTTGGAGTCATAAACGTATCGATCTTATGATAGAGTAAGTAATTCTAAACCAAGATTTTAAAATTTAAACATCTTCGTATGAACACAAGATTGTTTATCAATGTAAGGCAGAAAGGTTAAAGAATAGTTTGTCATGAAAGTTAGTTTCTGTTATTAGCTCAGTTGTAATTCTGTTAGTTACCTTGTGAAGCGTATCAGCATGTCTATAAATAGCCTGTAACACTCGATCATTGAATCAATCAATACAGTCATCACTTTCATCACACTCTGAGTTCTCTGAATTCTCTCTTCTCTCAGATACCTTTCTTGCCTAAGGCCTGGCCCTGATTTCTACAATTGAGATTTGTCGTATTAATTATTAATTTCAAGATCAAATAGTTAAGACCTTCTTAATTAACTGGTGACACTATAAGTTTAGAGGCCTATTTGCCAATCCCTCGAAGTTATGATATGAACTTCAGTACATTAATTTATGTTCATTTGGTTATTAATTACAACTTTTATCTGATTTTTTTACAATATAGCTAATGATGAAATGGCAATGTCTCTTGTAAATCCGCAATTCGAAGCCTAGGTCATTTAGCCATATTATTACATAGTTGATAGTTTTTAATTACACCAATAACATTTACTTAAAGTTACATGGCATAATTTGATCCTTATATATATATATATATATATATATATATAACTTTCATTCTATTAAATCATATATTATATATGTAATACTTATGAAGAATAAATAAGTCGAATAAATATTCAATAATACATGCTAGTTAATCACATAAATGATAACACACATAATTTAGTTATATAATTGTAAGCAAATAAGAGCATTTTACATGACAAAATATATACTTAAGCAATGGGATAAGAGGCATCCATGGCAATGCCACATAAACCTTCCTTGGCTTTAATTCCTCTCTTGATCCTTATGTATCCTTCCTCACCCCATTCAGTGCCCCATGAATTCTTCACTATCCAATACTTGGTGCCATCATCAGCCACACCATAACCAACCACAGCAACACCAAGGTTCAAATCAGTCCCACAATCTCCCTCAAAAACTCCGCTTGAATAAAATTGGAAATCTGCTGATCCTCCATCAATGGCAGCTGACACTGGCTGGTGTGCCACAGCTTTCAACAGTGCCTCTTCGTTATTGGAAGGAACGTTCTCATAGCCCTTAATATGAGCCACGGGAGAGTTTTCCTTCTGTGCGTTACAAGTGCCATTACATATTGTTGAGGGAGGATAGTCTGCTTCACTTGTGATTCCATGCTTTACTATGAATTCATAATATCCATCTTCCGTTAAAACACCCCCACAGTCCAACAGTTCTTGCTCTGAAAGAGGAACCAATTTGCCTGTGGTTATTTCGTAAATACCCTCTGTAGCAGCTACAGTTGCAAACGCCCAGGAATTACCTGATTTTATATAATAGACCATAAACATTGACCCAATAAGTTGTCATTATTGTACCAATGGTTTAAATTTTGCAATGAGCAAGTGTTACAAGCACAAGCTGTAGGAATCTTTTATATAAAACAAAAATAGTCATTAGTTAAAAACTAAGTATGATCCGCCTTACATTTAAATATCAATAATAAGCATATCACATGATTTTTTTTTTTATACTTATGAAATTGCATTAATGACAATAAAATTTGACTCTAATAACTCATGGATAATATTTAAATCCTTTGCCACTATACCAATTCTAGTGGCCTATTAATACATGAATATCACATCATTCTGACAATAACTTTCAAGAAAAATTTTAAGTAACATTTTTCTGTTTAGATTAAAATAACAATTGAAAGTTTTATGAAATTTTTTTAAAATAAAAACTATGAATTTAATCAAAACCAAAACTGCCCGAGGTAAATGATTTGGCTCACCACATGCTCCTTGACTCTTGATCGGGGTAACAGCTCCTCTTTTCCTCCAGTCTATAGCAGCAGAAACAGCAGTTACACTTCCAAACCTGAAGGGTGTTTCTGTTGCTGTTCTCAGCCCATTAATCCTCTTGTACCCCTTAAGTGAAGCCTTGAATTCCTCGTTGGTTTGGTCAGCGAATTCATTGATGCTGAGCTTATAAGGTTTGTTACCCGCAGCATTAACAGACTCAATCAACTCCACGTTGTTCTTAAATATCTGGAAACGTTTTTCCTTCTCAGCAGCATCCTTATATGTCTTACCATATTTTGCCATCCATTGCTCATGCCTTTCTGACATGGTTGGCTCGTTGAGTTTGCGGGGCATTACTTGTGAAGTCCAAACCGTGACAATGAGAAACATCGCTAAAAAGCACTGGTTTCTGCCTATTGAACCCATCTCTTAGTTACTTATCTCAGCAATAACTATTGGTTCAAGAGAAATAATAATGTACACTGTTATGATCCCAAGGCAATAGCTTGGGTGGTTTTATATAGATTTAATGGAAGAGGAGGACCCATATGTTTGATTATATTTTTTGTTTCGTCCAATTTACGATGATGTGAGGAGCCTGAAACTAATCGATAATTGCTCTATTTATCAACTTCGTATTGAACTATTTTACCATAGAAACAAAAGAGAGGCTTAGAACATGGTGGGGGGAGTTTTGAAGTTTCCTTTGATATTATTGAAAATTGCAGCCACTTGACAAAAAAGATTGTCCAGTTGCACATATATACCAGCAAATAAAAATGCAAAGCAGCCATCAAAAAACTTTCGTAAGAAAAATACTTACCTACTCCCGGAGGAAACCTTTTTCTTCCTCCATGGAGTATCATTTAAGACTAGTTTGCTTTATTCTAATGCACTCTCTCTCTCATACCTTTAAAATTTGTGATTACAATGGATTATGGAGGAGGCAATTTTTCCTCCCCGGGGGCACAAGAATGACTCCTTTCGTAATATGACAAATTAACAGTCGTACAAGGCATTTCACTACGAAATAGGTCATTGATGGATTGGTGTTATCTGAACAACAAAACCGGATATTATATTGCAGAATATTGAGAGAAACTAAGTTTGTACCTCATCAATGCCATCAAATACTCTGATTTTCTTAATTGAATTTAATTTCTATGTATTGATATTTTATACTATCCACCAATATAGATTTAAAATTATGTCAAATCATAGTGGGAAGTTATTATAATAATGGTAGTTATTTAGTATCCTCTCTGTTCTTAAATAATTGGTCATTTCAAATAAATTATTTTTCCAAAAATAATTGTCTATATAAAAAATTTGAGTAATACATTAATTATTTCTTTTTAATAATATTCATATTATATACTACTAATGTATTAGTAAAAAAAAGAAATTAGTGGAGAATAAGAGAAAAAGTAGAAGTATTAAAAGGAAACAAAAGCAATTTAATAAATTATTTTAAATTTTTTTAGCATTAATGTATTTGTAATCATTTCCTTAATTTTATTAAGTATTTAACATTGAGCAGTTATTCAATTATTCAATGGCAGATAGAGTGATTCTTAACATTTTCTTGAAAGAGCTTTGCTAATTGTTGGCTCAATAGTTTTTTTGTGTGAATGGTACGAATATAAGTTGTGGCCTATCAAAAACATGTAAATGAAGAAGACAGAAGATAAAGAAGAAGGCGAAAATCAGGAATAGCTATCCAATCAAAAACCTCAAATGAACAGTATGAAATTTTGTTTAGTACTAAAACAGATTTCTTTTCTTAAAATTCTATTGGTTAATAGTATAAAATTATTTTATATTATTAGTACATAAAAATTGAATTTTTCTTTATTTTAACCGTTATTCTTAATATTCATTTTAGTTTAATTTTGATACACCGATCATTCAATCATATTTTTTTCATTTGTATAATTGTTTAAATAGTGGATATAAAAATCAACTAATTATTTAATGTGATAATATATAATTAAATTATTATACAAAAAGTATTATATATCAATGTATAGAAATTAAATTTTATTTATTTTTTCACATTTTGATGTATAAATAACGGTACTCGTTTGGTTTTAATGGCCCTCTGCTTCATATATGTCACAAGACTAGCAACAATCGTTGACATCATTAGAAGCATCATGCTTCTTAAAATGACTATGAATAACGTATTTATCACATTATTAGCATCGGAAAATAATTATTTTCTAAAAATAAGTTTGCCGTTTTTAAAACTAGTGGACATCAACACTGCTGCTCAGTACCAAAAACTTTTAATGAATTCATAGCGAGTGCACATGGCATAAGAAAAGAAAAACAACAGTAGAGTTCACCATTGACAAATGGTTTCCGTACAAAATATCATTATTCATTGGACAAATATGAAAAAGAGTTCACCTTCTTGCATGATCTTATTTGTTCAGGTACAGTCGAAATTAAATTCAGCTTATTTAGCACTTTTAAATTTTCCTGAAAAATAAACACTCAATATCTTCCAGTTGGAAACACACGAATCAATTACCAGAGAGCACCTATAGCAATTATATTCCATTATTTCCATGGCAATTATCCTCCGTATGTATGAAAACTAGTAGTAATAGTTAAGCAATAGGATATGAAGCATCCATGGCAATTCCACACAAACCCTGGTTACCATCTATGCCACGCTTCATCCTCATGTATCCTTCCTCACCCCAATCGGTGCTCCAAGAATTCTTCACTATCCAATACTCAGTTCCATCTTCAGTTTTACCATAACCAACTGCTGTCATACCATGGTTGAGGTCAGTTCCACATTCTCCAGTAAAAACCCCACTTGAGTAATACCGAAAATCACGTCCTTCTGCATCAACAGAAACTGAAACTGGTTGGTTAGCCACTGCTTTCAGAAGTGATTCCTCGCTATTTTCCGGTACAATCTCATACCCTTTGATGTGAGCAACTTTAGAGGCTTCCTTTGCTGTGTTGCATGTGCCATCGACTGCCTTGTAAGGATAGTTTGCTTCACTGGTGATTCCTCCGTTTCTTATAGTGAATTTAAAGGCTTCTTCCATGTAGCCACCGTCACATCCGTGGTCTTTATCATTCATGTCACAATCCACCAGTTCCTGCTCAGAGAGGGACACCAATTCCCCTCTAGTTATCTGGTGGATACCCTCAACTGAGGCCACAGTTGAAAATGCCCAACAGCTTCCTGGTTTCGCAAATAAAATTAGGAAAATATATGACCACTGGAAACTTGAACAGAATCTTATATCGCTTTGTGATAATTGTTAGCTTTTAGATAAATTGATTGGTCATACAATTTTATTTTATTTAACAATCACAATAACAACTTTTGTCAATAATTCTATGTGTATTTTTCGGGATATGTAGTATTAACTCATAATTTTGATATATTGACTATGTAAAATACTATCAATCAAATAGACAAATACTATGAAAGGCGATCATATTATTTGACGATACAGAATTAGGTATCAATATAAAAAATTTTATATTATGGATGTCTCATGAAATCCATATTTTTATCGCTATATTTATTTGTAATTTGTACAAGCTATATTTTCCTAATGTGCATAAATAAACTAGCAATTGATCCCTTAAAGATATATGTGATATCACTTTAGTTTTTAAAATAGTTTTTATATCAATTTAGTCCCAAAAATATATACATAACATCAATTTAGTCTTTGAAAAAATTTTGACATTAGTTCAGCCTTTTAAAAAAAATATGTAACATCGCTTTGATTTCTAAAAGATACAAGTGATATCAAATAAATTCTTAAATTTATGAAAAAAGGATCAAATAGATATTGTATATATTATAAGAGGCTAAGTTGATATAAAAATCTTTTAAGAGACTAAATTGATATCAAATGTTTTTCAATGACGTAAAAAATATTTCAGAAATTAAACTGTTATTGAAAGTATTTTTCAGGACTAAATTATTAGTTTAGCTTATTTTCTAGTATAGCCCCAATTGTTTAGTGCCATTGTAACACCGACTCTAGGGGTTATAACAGAGTAAGGTGTATGGTTAACTTTATTTTCAACGCAGTCTGTATACTATATAGTAACTTTATGTTAAACTCACAATATTATAACGATACACAGATAATATGAATGAAATTAGAAATAATTATATGTATAAGAACCAATTTGTTATAGGAACTAAAAGGAGAATGAATATCACGTAAAGGAATTATTTAAAATATATTTTAACTAAAAATTATTCATAGTTGTCTAGTTTTACGCTCTTCTTCATCTCACCACAATCGCCTTGGTCCTTGACTGGAGTAACAGCTCCTTTCACCCTCCAATCCATGGTTGCAGGAATGTTAGTTACGTTTTCATACTTGAATGATGTTGTTGTAGACCCAAGCTCATGCGGCCTCTTGAATCCATTTCGGGAAGCCTTGAATTCCTCATTGGTTAGGTCAGCAAGGTGATTAACACTAAGCTTGTAAGGCTTGTTCCCAGCAGCATTAAAGGATTCAATGTATTCCACAGCGTCCTTGAATATCAAGAAACGTTTTTCCTTCTCCTCAGCATCCTTATAGACTTTGCCATATCTTGCAATCCATTGCTCATGCCTTTCTCGTAAGGATGCCTCATGGAGCTTACGTGACATCGCTTGGGAAATCATAAATGCAAGAATAATGAGGAATATAGTCAAAATATACTGCTTTTGTTCGGTTGAAGCCATGCCTAATTTGCAAGGGGCTAATTAATGTTTAATGTGAATTAGTTTGAACCAATGTTGCATGGTTTATATAGACTGGGTCGCCACTTTTAAATTATGGAATTATTAATTTCATAATGTTGGGGGTTGACAGACATTACGTTTACATGTACGGAGCATTGTTTATGTGACCATTGACCGTATAAAACATTTGTTCAAATTAAACAAGAATGGAGCATTGTTTGACAATTGGCACTATATATTCATCTGGGATTAATCGCATAAGAATAAAATTATCCCCTTTTAAATCCATACGAAGGGCACATTGTGTCCAAAAAATCAACAAATACATATTAATGTCCGCCTGCTATAATAAGAATAACATCATCCGCTCGTAGGGTGCACCACATCATCCGCCTATGAGAAATTCCAAGGTAGGATTCTCTCGGAGTTTTCTTCGGATTTGTACAGGTTGACATACATATATATATAGACACACACACAGAGACAGTTGTATAAAGCTTGGACTGATATATTCTACGTTGAAAAAAATGTGGCTAGTACGTAAAAACATTCTTCCATGCGAAATTTATCTGGCCATGTGAAAGAGAATGATGCGAAGATATTAATTCAGGACATTACAATTCTTTAAAAAATCGTAATATTACATTTTTTATGTTTATCTTTCTCTGACACTCATTATAACGTAATTGGTTAGTCCTTAAAAGATATTGGTTACATAAGTTTAGTATTTTAAAAGAAATGACATAAGCACATAAATAAATAAAAGAAAAAAGAAGAAGAAATGACATCAATTTAATTTCTCAATAATAAAAACACACAAAAAAAGACTTGTATATGTAATATAAACTTTTACACAACTCTTAAATACCAGCACAAGTTTTTGGTAAGGGATCCCTTAATTTTTAAATCCAACCAGACTTTTATTTTTCATAAATTAGGCTGAACCCCAAGCAGAAAGGAAAAATAATTGTAACAAGAAACAACAGTCAAGCTCAAGGTAATGATTTGCATATTGACCAAAAAGAGCACTAGTCATCTTCAAAACAGACTCGAAGCCCAATTAGGCAAAACCTCGCCCAGCATAATTAAAGGAGAAAGTACACTTAATTAGATCCACAGTGAATTTAAGAGATTCCTTGCAGTGATAAATGATGACAGTGAGTTGTCAAATCACTTGTTTAAACACATAACTATATGCATCCTCAGCTTAAATTCCTTGAAAATGCACACAACTACACTTCATAATATTCAGAAATTGTTTGGTTCATCGTAAATTGTTCACGTATCTGTACATTGTTTTCATTTCTAAGAAGAAACGTGAACAATTCGACGAAAACAATGTACAGATACCAAGTACCAACGTTTACTTCCTCAGCTACAATTCCTTCGGAATATGCTCCTCGACAAATATACTTGACATTATTCGCACACTTAAATTATTAATTCGTTCTGTTACTATTTAGTTCCTTTTTCAGGGAAAAAATGTGACTAATAATTGACAAAATCAATGTACAGGTACCTGCATTTGATTCGTTTAATTAATTTCTCAGTTGTCTGTCTTGAACGAGATCTTGAGTTTGAATTTTTACGACTGGAAAAAATGAGCACTGAAAACAATTTACTTCATAATAAATTAACCAAACTCGAGTCATATTAATTAAAGTTCAAGCGGTATTTAGATAATGGTTGTTTGAACACAATGAGAAAAAAAAAAAGTTTCAGATGCAGGGAATAAATATGCTTAACTAAATATGGAATTTTAGACAGAATCAACAATTTCCAGGTTACACTAAGCAGCCATTACATGTATACATCTTCACGGGGATGAAAACTACACATTAGGCCTGATCCCTGTTACATTGACCACAAACAGGCCTGTTTCATCTTATGAACTATGACATTGACACCCCTGTTTCATTATCTCTACATTTATGTGCTAGTTGGACTTGGATGCAGGAAGCCAAGACCACTTTGCCGCCTGACATACTCTGGGATGAGTCTGTTGATCAGTTCAGGGGTGCTCCAGCTAACTGCAGCCAAAATTTTCACGTGTGCAATCATGAAAACCCATGCTAAACATATATCAAATTCAGTAGAAGAAACCAATCAGATACATACTTCCTGTTTAAAGTTGAAAAGCGGTGGCAGTGGACGACCATTAGGTAGTCGAGCATTGGGCTCCCGAAGCTCGTCAAAGAAAGGATGTGCACATGCTTCCAGCTGAACAATTAAAGCCGCTAGTGAAAACTATGCTAATTATATAAATTTTTAAAGTAGAAAATAATATATAAACAATGAACAACAAGCATAATGAAATCTAACATGCAAAAATACTTGGTCACTAAATTTAACTATAACCATACTAAAATATGACAGGCCAAAGCATGTTGTTCTAATCTCAACAAGAAGAATGAGAGCTTTGTATGTTAAGGCTGCTGTAATATAGTAATATTTGTCTTCTTTGGAAGGAAGGAGGTGTTAAGGGTTTGTCCTACTCACTGCAGTACATCGAAGACTTGGTGAATATTGGAGAAGCCTTGATGCAAGGTCAATTGCTTCAGGAGGCATTCGCTTGTGAAAAATCTGAAACATGGATAATTACATTAGACATCAATCACCAAACAGAAAATACCCAGAAAGACCTCATCGTTAAAAAGCAATGGGATAATTGGCATTGAATGGAGTTCACCTTATGCCAAGGATGAGCTTTAATCTGGGGGAATCTAAAATCTGTATAATTAGGGTTCATGCAGCGAATTTCTTCTCGAGTTGGAGTGCCAAGAACCTACAAGGAGACACCTAAATAATTCTCTCTGTGTAACTAGATTCATGCAGTCCAATGCGAAATCAAAATAGACAAGGCATCACCTTAATAATTTCCACAAGTTGATCCACCTGATTATCTCCTGGGAATAGTGGCTAACAAAACATTTGAAACAAAGAGAAGTCAAGATCATATCTCAAAAGAAAAAGAGAAAACAACCATTATGTATGAGCAACATTAGTGGATAGGTTGCCAAAAAGTTTAACAACCTGGCCTAGAAGAAGTTCTGCAAGGACACAACCAGCTGACCAGATATCGATGGAAGTTGTGTATTCTGTTGCACCAAATATTAGTTCTGGGGCCCGATAGTAACGTGAACATATGTATGAAATGTTTGCTTCACCCTTGACCTGACACAATCAATTATTATAATTAACTTTGCAATCTTGGGCAGATTGGAGCTTCAAAAGATTGATTATTATAACCATAATGTGCATGTGATTCCAACAAATAACCCTTCTTCCATTTTTTGTTAATTGTTATTCTAATATGAACAAAGAACAGGCTGCGGTCCAGATTAATAGCATCAGTTACATTTTAATAGCAATTTCACTGAAATGTCATCATCACAAACAAAATAAGAAATTCTGGACTATTCTTAAGGAGCTTTTGTTATTCTATGAAAGCGGCATACAATTTTAGTAGTCCACATTATCATGGTGGTATAGATGCATGACGTAATGATATTCACAAGAAGAATGCAGAACAACATACCAGAACTTTTGCACTCCCAAAATCACAAAGCTTGACTTGGTGAGTAAGAGGATCAACCTAGAGAACAAATTAATACAATAGGTTTAGAATAAATGAATACAACTTGCAGAGTAAAATTAACCAACAAATAACATACCAAAAGATTTTGAGGCTTCACATCTCTGTGGCAAACTCCTGGTACGGTATGGATATATGCAAGTCCCGGAAGATCTAACATCACATCCCAAGTCATTAGATGATTTCAAAAGGAAAGTGACAAAAAGCACATCAAAGCAAATTGAGAATAGAGAAGTGGTCATACTTGATATGTATATAATTTCACATAAATTAAGGGCATTCTCTGGTTCATACTACTGTAGTGCTTTAGAACTCGGTACATCGTCTCAGGTACATATTCCATTACCAAGTTCAGGAAAAGTTCATCTTTGCTTGTCGTAGAGAAGAAACAGTGCTTCAGGGAAATTACATTAGGGTGATCCATCAAACGCATTAACTGCAGCTCACGATTTTTGTACCGCCTGTCCTGCAAAACCTTCTTTATAGCCACTGCCTCCCCAGTCTCCAAGCACTTTGCCTTTGTTTCAGTTCAAAAAGGAACCCCACCCAGCAATGTGAAGCAATATGAGAAACTTGACAGCAGAGAAAACTTAACAGGAATATTTAAACCTAACAGTTTATCACTTCATTTCCTTACCTGGAAAACAATTCCAAATGATCCAGTGCCAACAACACGTTCTGCCATGTAACTGATGGTCTGCAAGAAGTACCGGAGCACAAAGTTATGACGAATAGAGAAATGGAAACCCATGGATGTTGCCATCAATTTTAGGTATTCAAAATTATTGAACCATCAAAGCAATACATAAATTCTCCAAAACTACACCCTTTATGGGGGGTGGGGCCACTAGATTAGATAGGAGCTGAGGAAATAAGCCAATTAAAGGGTGACTACCAGTACTATATTTTGGATGGATCCTTAATAAAAGGTTAACTTATTAACTTTATTATGCAATCCATAAATGTAGTTCTGCTCTGTCCCAAAGCGGAAGTGAATTGTTAATTTGTTACTTATGGCCACCATACCACAGACAGCCTAAAGAGGGTACAGAATGAACTACTGAAACCTATAAGTTGACAGTGACGAAGTCTAGAACACGCCCGCACCCGTTTAGGTTCACCATTTTGCCTCCAATTGTGGTTGAGATTATGTGGCCAGTAACTTCATGATTCCCCTCAATTACGGTGGCTGACATTTCCTGCAATTTACAGCAATAAATAGATACTTTTAATATGGAAAACAAATTCTCCTAATACAGAAATAGAACCTTAGACCTTTCTCATACAATACCCGCGATTGTATATTTCAAGTAATGTAACCTAACAGGAATTGTCAAAAATTATTCAGTTTAGAAACATTCACTTAATATGCATGCACAACTCAGCACACTCATTAATGGATCAACATGCATATATACATAGCCAATATAGCAGTCAAAATTAAGTGCTCATGTTCCTGTGCTGCATCTTAAGCAGAGATGTTGCATGTTTAAGTATTGATTTAAGCAAGTGTTCTATGACAGTAGAAACACACAGCAATAAAACACAATCAGCCGAAATGAGAGGATACCAGAGGAATTCAGCCACCAATCAGAATGCGAAGCTGAAGAAAGGTAAAGTGCAAAGAGCTCAACGGGTATATGCACAGATAAAGCTAAATCAGGTTACCACAATTCACAAGGAAGCATCACATGCCAAAGAAAAGCTTTAACAACAATCAACAGACCATACAGAAAGAGAGAGAATCTAATGACACCAATCCCCTGAAGCAAACTAAAACAGTTTGAACCACAATCCACAAACAGCCCAAGGAAAACTCATCTTAAGCAAGGAACCCAAGATCTAAAAACAAATTATACCCAAATCACAGAGCAAATAATGTACAACCAACTCTCTAGAATATCAACAATACTACTACTATAGACACTTCACTTAAGAATAGATTATAGACAAAATGAAATTAACCTAGCTTATTAGAAGAAAAAATAAAAATAAAATAAAATCAAGGAGATAAAGTTTGACACATTCCAACCCCAAAAAGGAAAAATCCAAAGATAACTCAATACTCAGCTAAGAACCTAGTCAGAATCTCTATCTCCCCCCCCCCCTTTTTCTCTAAAAAAATCCAAAATTAAAGAACAGGATTCCACATTTTTCACTTCATTTGATTCCCTTTCTCTTTACTGGACCACCGAACCAAAAGGTCCACTAGCTTCAATTTTTCAACACAGAGATCTCAAATCCTTAACCATGAAAGCACAAATAGAAAATAAATAAATAAATAAATAATTCGTTCATGGTTACAACTCCGAAAGAAAAATATAAATAAATGAAAAAAAATCCTTTAAAATCACCCTACAACTACTCCGACGAGGAGTTCGCCGGAGAAAAATTCCAGCGAGCTTTCCGAGGCCTTGGAAAGCCGGAAAACCGGTAGATCGCAGCGGCTGAGCTCAAACCGAAGCTCGTTCAACGGATCAATGACGGTCCACGCGCCGGCAAACCACTTCAGGAGCAAAAACGGTGCGTTGCGCACAATGAGAGAGAGCGTAGAGAACTATACCTTATCGGCATCGGCGTCGGAGCCGCGCCGAGCCGGAAACTTCTGCGCGTCGTCATTGGCTTGCGGCTGCTGAAGCTGCGGCGGTTGCTCCGCCATCACTTGCGGCGGTTGTTGGTTGTGGTTCGGCCCCAACGGCATGGAGGCCATGTGAGAAGATGTTACACACAAAAACACTCTCTCTCTCTCTCTCTCTCTCTCTCTCTCGTCTCTCTAATTTTCTCACTCTACTTTCTCTCTCCTCTGTGTCCCGAGTGAATAGATAAAGGAGAGAGAGAAGGCGAGTGTACTCGCCCGGGGTTTTTGCGCGTGTGGTGCACGGTTCGATTGGAGCGGTTCGATTGTGGTTGGACGTTGGTAACCGGCGACGTGGGGGTGTGTGATCCGGTGCGGTAGGGTACAGCGTGAAAATGGTTTGAACCGGGTTGCTTACGTGGAAAATCGAAGAGAGACAAGGATCGCATGGAAAGTGGACGTATTCGGGGAAATGCCGACGCAACGACGAAGACGAAATTACGGGTACAAAAAAAGATAAATTGAAGTTTCTTTTTTTTACGCTTAAAGTATTTTTTTTTAATTGTATATACGAGGTTTCATGTACGCAACTCGTTGATAAAAAAAATCAGGGTTGTAACTGCATGGTTGATGAGCTTGGTCATATTTTTTGTTTGATCTGTAATAACATTTTTTTAAATTATAATAAAGTATGTGAAAAAGTTTAACTGGATTTGAAGTTTTTCAAAAAATAAATATTATTTGCACTCATTATTAGTGAAAGACCATCCCAATACATTTTTATTTATAATTTGACAGGGTATCAATTCCATTTCTAAAGGTTAAATCTAATCTAATAATAGATAAAATGTGTCAAGATGTCATGTAAAGTATGAGTATAAATAATTTTCTTTTAAAATAATAAAAAATAGTTTCTCCCATAACCCTTTAAAATTTAAAAATATATGTACCTTTTAATTATTTGTGATGGAAAAATAAATCACATGTTTTACTAACTAAAGTTTATAAAATCTATTAAATCATAAGCGTTGATTATATAAGCAGTATCATTACATATCAAGGGGTGCAAAAGGGAAAACCTTAAAGAATATATAGATTTAAAAAGCTAGTAATATGAACCGTAAATAGTGTTCAAAGAAGAGCATTCAAATAATAAGAAATGAGATTATAATTACCCTCAAGGCAATATAGTTAATAGCTAACTAGACTCCTTAAACATTTAGTTATCAAGAATTTGATTATTAATGTGTATAGAAAGGTCTGAAACTAGAGGTTTAGCTCATGGGGAGCTTCGACTCAAAAGGATTAATCATTATAGTTAACTGTAGATAACTGAAAAAAAAAAAAAGGGATTAAAATTACTTTAATTACCATTACTTTCCTTAAAAGCTCCAAATATATATAGGACATGCCTTATAAGAGAGAATCTAATATTGAGGGCAATACTCTCAACACTTAAATGATTCAATAATAATTATTATTTTTAAGTGCCAATTCAATTTAATATTTATGTTACACGAAGATAGATTCTCATAGACATAATTTATATAACTTATTTATTATGTTATTTTCTGTAAAATAATTGCTTATAAAATTTGTTTATATAATTATTTAAAAATTTAATTTTAATATCCTGACAGTATTATTATTTTATTAATAATATAGTTGACTTTCTCTTTTATTACTGAAAAGGTAATATAAATTAAATGAAAAAAATTAATTAGATAATAGTTGACTATGATAATGATATATTCTTGTTGATTTACTTATTCTACACATATCATGTCAAACTAGGTTTTTGTTTCGACATTCAAGGGGCATCGGTAGCCTTTGTATAATCAGTAATTGTGATTTGATAGATTTTAAAAAATTTGAGTTATTAGTAGGACACGTAATTCATTTATAACCATAAATAATTAAGAGATATCAATATTTTTAAATTTTATTAGGGAAAAAACCAGCCAAACTATTGTACATAATAATTTTCATCACCATTAGATATTAGATATGAACAATTGAAAAAGTTGATGAAATTTGTTAAAAATTAGATAAAATGTAAGCATAAGCTTTCAAGCCTGGACTTCATTTTCGACCAACTAAACCTACAAGGAAAACTTGACTTTTTAATATCCACTCATTTAATCAAAGTTTTTTTCCTTCAAGATAAGAACAACTTATCCCTAGTCACAAGTTATATTTTTTTAATAAATGTCAAAATCATGCATAAAAATCAAATCTGTTTATATATAGATTATACCCTCTGTTTATATATATGGATCTCAATTTAATGTACCCTTTATAAATGAATCTATTATATATATGGCTATACGTAAAAGTAGAGCATTTGTATAATGCATCAAAATTCATCTTCGGTTTCAAAAGTTCTCTAATGAGAATGAAAGTGATATACCAGCGGAAAAGAGGTATTGAATATTATATGGTAAGGGATTTTGTTCCACTCGATTTAGCATCCGTTGTACTGAAAAGAAAATTATAGATGCACTGCATTTGGTTGAATAATTAATCCCTTATCACTGCAGTGCTTGCCAAAAAATTGATTTCACTTTATGGAATGAAAATGAAACATGAAACAAGTTTATTTACCCTCTCTTTCTCTCTCCATATATATGCTCAACGCCAACGCTTTGCTTCCAAATAGAGTTGGTTCTCAGTTTGTTGAACAATGGTGCAACTATATGCAAACTAGAAATGGGTTATAAACTTCATACAGATAAAAAGTCTAAGAAGCACTAACAAAAAAGAAAGTAGATCAATCCGTTTGTTAAAAAGTGAACATTTAAAATCGTGCCCCAAAACAATTGAGTAGTGACCACTCAACAAAACAAGGTCCAGGTTCAAAGCCCCTTGACAAGAAGGATCTTGTTGTAGCAAACCTTCCTTCCTTTTTGCAGTTTAATGGATTCGATTTACCATAGTATATGTTCCTATTAGCAAAAGACAAAAAAAGAAAAAGGGAGGGAAAAGATACGGATTAATGTGAGACCCTTTGACTAATTTGACTTGTAAACCAACAAATTAAAGCAGGCATGTAAGACGACCTCTCTAATTGTCAATTATAAATTTATGAATAAAGTATAAATCTTTTTAAATATATTTCAATCGATCTGCTAGAACATAAAATGTTAAGCTAGCTTTTAATGGTGCAATTACCTAAGTCACTATGCTTAATTCTTGGTTTAAGTAAGTATTTGTGACTAAAGACAAAACTTATGTCTGTTATGTCACGATTGAATTAGTCATTATTCCTAACAGTGGATCCTTTGGATTCAGCAAAAAAAAAAAAAAGTGTTTGTCTCTATAATTTTTGCTTATATATTTTAGGTTTTTATAGTGTCAATATTTAGTTTTTGTCCCTAAAATTAATTATTGGTCCTTATAAATTTATCCTTTTAGATTTTAGTCTCTAAGTTGCTATTTTGTATAAAGGATTGGTCCCTTTTTTTCATAGAGGATGGATCCCGGTGGTTTATATTTTTGTCTTGGTCCTCCAAATATCACACCTCAAATAGTTAAAAAACATACAAGTAAACTTGTACAAAAAGAAAAATATTATAGAAACTGAAACCAATATATATTTGGTGTAATTATAGGGACTAAAATGATATTTAAATCTTAAGTCTTTAAAATTCGAACCAATACTCTATTAAATTAAAATTTACTTAACCTTTTAAATTCACTATATTAACTACGATTTAATTAAATGAAATTTTGAGAAAGCAAATTGTATAATTTAAGTTAGATTAAAAGGTGTAATTTAAATAGCCGTAGGTGAAACCATACCAAAAAAAAAAAAAATAGCCGTAGTTGTTAAGTTTGACCGGGGGAATCAGAATCTAAATATTAAATAATTGTATAATATAGAGCTTACCCTCATTTTTTATTGACACAAGAATTCCATTTAAGGCAACAAAAGAGAAAAGCACTCGTATTGAAATCGTATGAAGTCGACAAAGTACGAACAGAAAACTTATTTTAGTTATAAAACTTTCGTCGTATCAAGCCATCAAATTGTCAATGCTAATTGTTCCGCTGTATAAAGCAGAGCAGGAGCCCACACGATAATCACGTGTAAACTACAAGCAGATCAAGAAAGTTTTTCCCCTCCTTTTTTTCTTTTTATTTTAAGTATTTAATATCATTCAATATACCATGAATGATACCTTTTTTATTACTTCATCCCTTCCTTATTAATAATTTTTTAAATATATTAATTTTTTAGTATATTAAATTGACTTAATTTTTCATGACGACTATTAATAAGAAATACAAGTAGTTATTAGTATTTAATTAGAGAAAACCAAGAAAATGTTTTATTCCAACAGAAATATCATACTTTGATTCATTTGTTAAGTAATTAAAACATCTCAAACTATTGACTATATACTCACGAACACATAAATCAATTTACAAAGGTTGTTTTAGCTTAATCAGAAGTTCTGGATTTGAGCTATAAGAATAGAGCTACATTAAAACTAGGGAGGAAGAGTTTTATCATTTTAATAGTAACAATTCAAGCATAATTCTCTTTAACAAAAGAAAACATGTGATTTCAACAAGATGAGAAAAATATCGATCATATGAATATTTGTTGAGCTAAAATAAGAAGTATTCAAATTTTAATTAACATTAGGACGGAAAAGCACCAACAATTAATACTGAAGTTCCCAGTATTTGCCACTATTATCCAAGATCTGGTCAAACTTTATGACCAAGACCCTGTAATTAATCAATCGCTAAAAAATCTCTCACACAGCAACATTTATTCAATTGCTCATGTGCCCTCCAATCACTAACACTTATATAATAATATAACAAAATAAAAATTATCCATGATCAGTTCACAACCCTGCAATTCTTCCTGATCTCCCCATTGGTCCCAGTGAGAGGACTAGTATTGCTCATCTTCACCATAGCAGCAGCAAAATCTCTGAAGAAAGCAGCACTATTTGCACTATAAGTCCTAACCAAAGCATCTTGAGACCCTCCATTGAAGAGCACTTGGTCAGAGTGGAGCAGGCCACGGCGAGCCACAAGGTCTCTATAGTAATTGTTGTCAAAACGTGTAGGGGTGAGTGTCTCAAGAGGGGACAAGTTTGTGTCCCCTCCAGAGGAAGGGCAATTAGCCCTTCTTGAAGTGGCAAAATTGGTGTCAATGTTGGTCTCATTGTATATGCGGGTCCTGAAGAATTGGCACTCTGCTTGGCCTATGGTGTGGGCACCAGAGAGCACGGTGAGGTCACGTGCGCTTAGACCCTTTGCAGAAAACATGGATGTGAGGGTGTTGAGGTCAGAGAATGGTGAAGGGATTTGGTTGTTGGCTGCACTCTGGCTTGCTGTTCTTGCATCTCTTCTTCCAAGAGGTACTGTCCATGAGGGTCCTCCTAGCTATAAAGATTGGAAAAAGGAAAAAAAAAAGAAGAAGAAGATAAATTATATGATGAATTATTGAGTGTGATAATTGAAATCTGAAATTGGAAAACATAAGAAAACAAAATAATAATGGGTGATTTTATATTGAGAGAGACAAGGCTGACATAAGATATGATTGAATATGAACCATATAATTTTTCTCTTGATTATTTTGGTGTGATGATATCATATTATATGCAACGTGTGTATATTTTGGAGGGCCTCCACTACATTACGAGAGTTGACATGATGATCAATTGCATGTGAGGAAAAGTGAAAACCGAAAGTGGGGGGCATGGTTTGAAAACAAGCCCATGCCAAAAGAAAATGTTGGGAAAAATGCAAACATCAAGTAAGCTAGCTACCGGTGAATGACTTGGGGTTTGGAATTGTAAACAGGAATCTCACTGTGAGATTTCAATGCTTTCTCAACAGTTGTAGCAAAAAAGCCCCCCTATATAAAGTAAATTTTTTTTCTGAAATTTTTTTCTTGCGTAAGACATCTAATTTGTTCTTACATTGAGCCCAAACCGACATAGTGCATACTCAATAAAAAATTTAAAGCTATTAATCAAAAGTTGGAACTGAATAATTTGTACTAAGAAAATGACGCGCATGTATTAAAATGAATAATGTCGACAATTTGCAAAGGATGTGTAGCCTAGCCTTTTTAGACACTGAAATTGGCTTTCCCATATCATCACATAAAATTTTAACTCCACTTTTTAAGCCTCTTTAACTAGATCCCAGTAGTACGTAGGTGAAAAAACTAAATACATATATGTGTACTGTACAGTACAATATAGCATAATAATCAACCAATTATAGGTAGATGAAGTAGGCAGAGACAAGTTAAAAAGAAATTTCTCATACCAGAGCTATTCCGTCTCTTGTGGCAAGTGCTAGAATGTCTGCACAAGAAACCGTGCCACTGCAAGCTGCTTCAACATTGGCTTTGATGGTGTCAATCACTTCGAAACCCCTGGCTGAATTTTTGTTAGGTGCCGCATTTTTCTCACCCACAAAGTTGGCTGTGTCATCCAACAAGATTGATGCATCGCAGCCCTGCATAATTAACACACAAATAAAACTGAGATACTTTCCATATTCATACAGCCAATCACTTTCTTCTTTTCTAAATTATACATTAATTCATTTTTATATAGGGATTCAGTCCTATTTTCGGACAAAATTATTCCTCCTGTTTGCAAGTCCCTCCACAAGGAGTAATTTGTATATATGGTAAATAAATATTATAAAAAAAGTGGTCCAAATGATCATATATGATAATAGAAGTTTTTTCATGTAATAAGACATTTCTCTTGCTTTCATTATTTGCCCTAGTCCATCAATTCTTTTAAGGATATATTTGTAAGTTTGGGTTTTTAAGAGAGAGGAAAAAAGACTTTAATATAATTTTATATTATAAGTTCTCATTCTCTTCTATTTTTCTTCAAAATTCAAATTACAACATATCAAAAAAATGTATATTAGACGGTTAAAGAAATACAAGAAACTCTCACAATTGACGTGACAAGTAATAAATAGATTAGAGTTAGAAAAGCAACAATTTAACAATTCAAAGATGATACAAACTTGCTTTTTAGAAATAAAAAGACAGATACTTCCATATTGATGACATATATATTTTTGTAGTTCACTGCTATATATATATATATATATATATATATATATATATATATATATATATATGCATTCATTTTGGCACCTTCGAAAGTGATAAAACTTTAACCAAAAAAAAGCTGTGCCAATTTGTGTATAGAAGTAGCAAAGAGAGAGTGGTCATCATACATTGACGAAGCAATCATGGAAGAACAAGCGAAGTATAGAGGCCCCCATCCGGAGTTCCTTATTGATAGCTTGCTTCATTGCATTGGACACAATGGTCTGAAGATTAGGACAAGTTTTGTCATAGAAGTTCGGAGAAAGTTGTGCATTGGCAGAACAAGCTATTAGAGAAAGAATAATGGATAAGGTAGCAAAGAATTTGGTAAAGGGGGCCATATCTATCTATAGCTTATTTCAGCCACAAATAGTGAAGAAGAAATTGGGGGGGGGGGGGTGTTATGTGAGTTGTGAAGAAACCTTTGGAAAGAGCCATGCAATATATAGAGCAACTTGTAGGCCAGGGGTGACGGTGCATGGAGACAGAATAAAGTAAGATATGGATATCACAAAGAGAAAGGAGCACAATAATTTGTACCAATTTTCAAAATTGTCTGCTCCAAACGCGTTTTACTACTTTTCAGTTTCTAATTTTGGGGAACAACTGGGAAGAGAACCTTTAGATTAAAGATGAAGATTATGGCTCTCACATATTAGAGCAGTTGACTTACTCCCCATTAACAAATAAAACTAGGAAAAAATTGCATTATGTATAACTGGTGAAGATCATGAGATAAATTAAACTAAACAGGGAGAGAAAAATTTGGAAGTATATGAAAAGAGTCTTTATCTGGCTGAGTCAACAATTTAAGTGTAGAAACAAGGTTTCATTTTCAGAGCACAAGATTTCTACGTGAGATGACTTGGAGAAGTGTGTGTGTGTGTGTATTCGCTGAAATACGTAATTAGTTTAGTCGATTCTCCTACCGAGGTTTCAATTTAATTTCACCCATGTGGTAATTAACTACTTAATTAACATCAAAGAGTATTGAGTGATGTGCAAAAAATGGATAAAAGGAAAAATAGAGAAGATTGTAAACAGAAAAGATTAAAAATAACAAAAAAGTAAATGATAGATCGTATTTTTATATTAAGGATGTTGGGTGCCTACGAAAAAGAAATGGGGTTCAATAATATTGCCTGAAAAAAAATTGTATGAGCTCATACAATCACAAAATGTTTTTACTATGTTCTATTCAATATTTAACACGTCAACTTTATAGATTATTTTCTTTTACTATAATTACAATTCTAATATTATAACTTCTAAGATGTCAAGTATTGAATAATTTATGGCAAATTTGTTTTAGTAAGCAAATTAGTCATGAAAATTCTTGAATGGACAAATTGATCATCAAAAAAAAAATTAATGTTGAGGTCCCTCACAATTATAAAAATAACACCATAAAATAAGCATCACTTAAGAATCTGATGTGTCACTTCCTGACGTGACATGCAAATTATTAACCTACGTGGCATCCACTAATCCTAATCATCACCTATTTATTAAAACACACCCTTTAACTTTTGCAAATCTCTCCCCCAAAATATTTTAAAATTTCACAAATACCCATTAAACCCAAATAAAGCCCTAAAACTAGAGATTCTTAAAATTTTCTAAAATATTCTAAAATTTCATAAATACCCCATTGTTAGAGGAGTCTTAAAATTTTTCCATTTGTCCAGTAGAAAGTGATTGAAACTATAAATTCTTCTAGGTAAAAACATACAAGTAAGGCCCCAGATTTTACATTTGTTTTTGTTTTTTATTTGTTTTTGGGGTGTCAGCAATCGATTAGCCTCAATGCCTCATCCTTCATTGGAATTGAACGATTGAACCACTGGGAAGCAGGTTCCCAACCAGCAAGGTGCAGGAAAACACGATCTGAAACGCTGAAGGA
Organism: Dalbergia oliveri; assembly: GCA_030441495.1. Lineage (NCBI taxonomy): Eukaryota > Viridiplantae > Streptophyta > Magnoliopsida > Fabales > Fabaceae > Dalbergia > Dalbergia oliveri. The sequence goes on from JAMLFY010000006.1 coordinate 11,172,076, forward strand.
TTCGCGGTGAAAGGCGAAGACAATAATGTACACCTATCAGGATAAGCTGGCTTCCTTGTTTTGTTCACTTAACTCTCCATCGTCACTTGAATTGGCAACAGGCATGCAATGCAACACTGTTATTGTTATAATAAATGGAGGAACGATAAAAGAAGGAATTGGTGCTTTGTTTGGGTTTAATAAAGTATTTGTGAAATTTTAGAATGTTTTGGGGAGGGATTTACAAAATTTAAAGGGTGTATTTTAATAAATAAGTGATGATTAGGATTAGTGGGTGTCACATAGGTTAATAAATTACATGCCACGTCAGAAATGAGTGACACATCAGATTCTCAAGTGAGAAGACTTATGGTGTCCTATTTTATAATTGTGAGGTTAACATTAATTTTTTTTTAAGGACTAATTTGTCCATTCAAGAATTGTTAACGAATTTAGGGGTTTACTCTTGTTTTTATTCTCCAAACACTTTCTCGATATGATAGGTATATATGGAATTGGATTTTGAATAAGAAATTCGCAGAAAAGTTTTTCAATAAATTTCACAAAATTATGAAGAGGAATCAAGTAGTTCCATATTTGTAGGATAGAATCTTTCATTCAGTTAGATATCTGTTATTCATTTCTGTAGGTAGAACTTTTATCCCATTTGAATTATTGTTTTATGATCCTATGTTTCAGCTAGTTTCTGTAACTACTTCAGCTATAAATAAACTAATCAAGCTACTCAAACTCTCTAGTAGTCTTTCTAGCAGAATACACTCATATGGTATCAGATTTTCCCATGGCTAACACCACACCCAACTCCAGAATGTCTAACTCTTCCACCCCTTTAGTAACCAACAATCCTTCCCCTTACCCTTATCCTTCCACTCTCAACATCAGCAACTTTGTCTCGTTGGATCTCAACTCAACCAATTATGTTCTTTGGCGCTCCCAAATGCTGAATTTGATTGAGAGTCAGGATCTTGGTGGCTTCCTTTCAGGAGAAACTCCGGCTCCATTACCACTGATCCCCTCCCCAGGAGCAACAGGTACCCCTGGCATTCTAGACTGCATGTTTTCTCATAAACAGACTGCCCTCTTCTGTTCGAAGTTTTAGCAGTCCCTTCTACATGTTTCATCATGGCCATCCAGACTATTCATGCCTTCGCACTTTTGGCGCACATTGCTGTCCCCTCCTAAAAGGCTCCTCCCACAAGTTTGAACCAAAGTCTCCATGTGTCTTCCTTGGTTACTCTGATCACTACAAAGGATACAAGTGCTTGCATCCCCCTACTGGTAAAATATATGTATCCGGCTGCATAGTGTTTGATGAAGACCATTTTCCGTTTCATAACCTCTCCACACTAAACCACCATACCACTTATTTGTCCTCCACCCTTATTACCTTCTCCACTCATGCCAAAGTCACCCCACCCTCCACCCTCAAACACCCACCACGCTTGGATCCACCTTTCGATTTCCCACCCACACCCATACCACCAGCTCCATCTTCCTCACCCCTTACCCCATTTCACCGATCACACCCACTTCCCTAACCCCTTCAACCCTGCACCTCCTCCACAAAACACTTACCCTATGACCACTCGCGCAAAGGATGGCATTTTGTGTCCCAATCCCAAGTACCTTCTCCAATGTGATCTCATTTCCAAGGAACGTAAATCGGTCAAAACTGCCTTACGCCACCCAGGTTGGAAGCTGGCGATGGAAGAAGAACTCAATGCACTTGTTAACCAAAAGACATTCCAACTTGTTCCTCAGTCTCCCTCTATGAGAGTTCTTGGCACAAAATGGATATGGTGCACCAAACTAAAATATGATGGCACTCTCGATAAACTTTAGGCGCGATATGTGGCAAAAGGCTTTAACCAAGTAGCTGGGATTGACTTTCACAAGACCTTCTCTCCTATGGTCAAATATGCAACTGTAAGGTTAATTTTGTCTCTAGCAACCATGCATGGCTGGACCTTACGACAACTAGACATCAAAAATGCTTTTCTGCACGGACCCTTGGATGATCCCGCCTATGTGTCTCAACCTCCTGGGTTCATCAATCCACTCTTTCCCAATCACGTGTGGAAGCTAAATAAAGCCCTCTACGGTCTCAAACAGGCCCCACGCACGTGGTTCAATCGCTGAGCTCCTTCTTGGTGTCTTATGGTTTCTTATGCAGCACAACCGATTCGTCCCTCTTCATCTATCACAAGCAAGATGTTGTTCTGATACTCTTGCTATATGTTGATGATATCATTCTTACAGGCAATGATCCCATCGTATTAACCAGCTTCATTACATCCCTTGCTACCTTATTTGCAATCAAAGATATGGGCCAGCTGCAATTCTTTCTTGGAGTTGAGGTGCAACACACGCCCTATGGTCTCTTCCTCAATCAGTCAAAGTATGCCACAGAGGTTCTTTAGCGTGCAAATATGTTGGAATGTAATGCAATTGCCACTCCCATGCAGGTTCCTCACACTCAACAAGATGACACTCTCTTCTCTGACCCTCATCTGTACCGAAGCTTAGCAGGTGCTCTTCAATATCTCATCGTCACTTGCCTTGACCTCACATACTCCGTGAATCACCTCTGCCAATACATGCATGCTCCTACGAATGCCCATTTTCCCGAGCTCAAATAGGTTCTCTGTTATGTCAAGGGTACTTTACCCTTGGGCTCCATATTCTCTCCAATTCGGACTCTACCCTCTATGCGTTTGTCGATGCTAATTAGGCACGCTGCCCTGAAACACGCCGATCTACCACTGCTTTCTGTACTTTCCTTGGTGCCAACTATATTTCATGGTGTGCAAAGAAACAACCCACCGTTGCTCGATCGAGTACTGAAGCCAAATACCGTGCAATGGCATCTGCTACCGCGGAACTCACCTGGCTTAGCTTTCTGTTCCGAGATATTGGCATACCATTCCATCAACCACCAACCTTGTTTTGTCACAATCTCAGCACACTTCATCTCACAGTTAATCCTATTTTTCACTCTCGCACAAAGCATATTCAAATTGACTACCACTTCATTCGTGAAAAAGTTGCGCAAGGAAGCCTTGTCACACGCTATGTTCCCACGGCTTGCCAATTAGCTGATATATTCACCAAGCCTCTCTCTCGGACAGTCTTTCAATCTCTAAGATCCAAACTTGGCATTGCAACTTCCACACCAAGTTTGCAGGGGGCTGAAGAGGAATCAAGTAGTTCCACATTTGTAGGATAGAATCTTTCATTCAATTAGATATCTGTTATTCATTTCTGTAGGTAGAACTTTTATCCCATTTGAATTATTGTATTATGATCCTATGTTTCAGCTAATATTCTGTAACTACTTCAGCTATAAATAAACTAATCAAGCTACTCAAACTCTCGAGTAGTCTTTCCAGCAGAATACATTCATAAATTAATCCACGTTTTTCAAATGTAATACGTTTTTATAAAATTATTATTTGAAAAATTAATTTAAATATATAAGTAATATAAAAACTAATATTAAAAATGGTTAAATGTTATAGTGTTTAAAGTTATTTAAATATGTGTGTGGATTTAAAAATATATATATTCAAAAGAATTTAGAGACACCATAAGATAGTTAATCAACACTTATTATTATTATTATTATTATTATTATTGTATTTAATTGTTCTTTTTTATTTCCTTCCCTTCTCCCACTCAATTTGTTTAAAAAATATCATACATAGCAAATGTTTGAATAGTATAATTTTTTTATATCGTTACTTAATTATATTTTTGCATATTACTAAAAGTATTTAATTTTATAACACTTTTTTGTTTTTATCATAAAAGGTAAATAAAAGATAAGAAAATGAGTTAAAGATTTAAAAAATTTTATTAATCAGATCAGAAGTTCATGGGCAAGTATTTCGCGTATGATTTCCATCTTTCATGGTCTCTTGAATGCTTAACGTTAATATTCTACAAGTAGAAATTATATATCATTTTCTACACATGAATTCGGACATTTACTTTCAAACTTTTTTTCTTTATTTATTTTATTAATATTTATCTAAATGAGAGTAAATGATTGCTGCTACTTTACACGTCAGTCCTATTCATAATCTTCATGCATTCTACTGAACTACTACACGTCTATTTTTCTAAGAAAAAAGCTCCAATCTAGTCCTGCTTACTTAACAAAAGGTGCTTTCAATCATAACAGTACCCTATCGAGGGGTGATAAGTTTGACCAGTTTTTATTAGTTCTATGCATGTAAAGCAATTCAGAATCCAACTTTGATGAGATTGAGTTGGCCCAGTCAAACACGCATACGACTGAAACAGTTGATTTTGTCAAATCAACTTTTTAAAAATAAAAAAAATTTACTATTTCAACCCCAAATATTTTCAAATACTTAAATACCCTACTCATAAAATATCATGTCTTATCATTTATTTTTCTCTCAACTTATTATTTCCCCATCACTTATCTCATACCCACCTAATATAATTACCCGAAGAAAGAGTATTTGCATCCACTTTTCTTATGTATAATTCATTTTCTGAAAATTAAATGTTAAGACTTTTAACTGATCTTAGCAAAAACGTTGACAAAAGTATAGACGGAGTCACAGGAGCATTTATTGATTTGAGAGTTCTTATGATTTGACAAAGAAGTCTGGCCAGCCACCCCGACATCAATCTCGCAAAACTACTTGTTGTAGCAATGTAATGCTTTGTTATAAGAGAATAAAATCAGCAATATAAAGCACGTAAATAAAACAGAAATTAAAAAAAAAATTGGAGGAAACGGCATGTGATAAGATGTAAAATAAATACAATAAATATTTTTATATTATAACTCTAACTTTTTTACATTCCTAAAAGTATAACTTTGAAGAAAAAGTACAATATAACCTTGAAAAGGTATTAATGTATAGTGGAGCAAATGGACGAATGGAATCTACTAACAGACACATTTAGTAGTTAATTATTATTATTATTATTTTGGATTTAATTTTTATATATACAATAATTTTTTATACCGTGATTTAATCATTTATTATCATATATATTAATCATGATAATTAAGTCTTTTATCCACTAATAAAAGGTTATACAAATGAAATAGTTTGATTTTGTGAAAATATTTTAAACTATAAATTCATCAAGCAAGAGTTAATGCCTATTTTAATTTCTAACTTTATATTTGTAAGTTATTTTAGTCACTAATTTTTAAAATGAGTCAAATGTAATAACTGACATTGCAAAATGTGAATTAAGTTAATCCATTGTCCCATTTTTATTTAATATTTTATCAATTAAATGATGATGTGTAATATTAAGTGATATATTAACATACTATATGTCACCTGAAATATAATTAAATTTAAAATAACTCATTTTGGTATCTCAAATTGCACAAAATAAGTCATTTTATCACTCAGAAAGAATATTCAAATGACTCAATTTTGTGTAATTTTAGATATCAAAATGTGACAAATTTAAACTTAATTCTACTTCAAATGATATAAAGTATGTCAAATTATCACTTAACATTATACATCACTATTAATTGACGGAACATTAAATAAAAGTAGATTGATGGACTAATATGATTTACATTTTGCAATGTAAGGGACTAATTTGACTCATTTTAAAAGTTATGAACAAAATAACTAAAGTATAAAGTAAGAGGCAAAATAAATATTAACTCATTATCAAAATTTAACTCTATTATTATTATTATTATTATTATTTAGATGTGTTCTAATAACTTGATAAAGTCATAAAGATAGGTTATGACCAATTGACCATAAATCTTCTTTCAAAATCTTTTCATTTTTACATCAAATCTTTAAAAATATAAAACTATCTCAACAATATCAATTAAAAATTTGGATAAACTCAACAACTACGGCTATACACCGTTTTTGAGTTTGTTATTTTGCTTATTTAGACTTGTATACTCCGTTATCAACTCAAGAATTGCTACGCCGCTTACTCTTTTAGAGAAATAAACATTTTAATATTTTATAGATTATAGCCTTCATTTGTGAAAGCGACATGATAACCAAGTTAACTTGATTTAATTTCTATACGCAGCCATTATATTGACTAGGGTCAGGACGGATACGAATATCTATTAGCTGTCTAATGCTGCAAAGCAATAGTCGAAACATGATGGATTCTCTGAAGTAAATTTAATTATTTACAAGTGTTAAAAAATAAATATTATTTATTTATTTAATTTATTATAATTTTATAAATGATTAATAACTGTTGTTGGATTTGTAACGGCTAATAGTTGTCACCAAAAAGCTATGTGTGTGCTTATGTAATATTTCATCTATTATGACTATTTATGAAAAGGAATGTTAGTTCATCAAAAAGGCATGTTGCTTCATGAAAAGGCATGTTGGTTCTAAAAAAATATATCTATACATGCTATAAATGTCATTGCACTTGCAAGGAATTTATTAATAGGATATAAAATATTGAAGTTAAACAATATGTCTTTTGTGTGGTAACCATTGTGACTATTCTTAAATGGACATGAAATTTTTCATAAGTGTCCAATGTGCATATACAAATATCCCTCATTGTAGAACAAGTTTCTCACTTTTACTTTGTGTATTATGTGAGTTTAAAAGTTCTTTAAAAGTTCAGAGTGTGAGAATTTCTTGTTATTGCTAGACAAGAAATTCATATGAGGTTTCATTGTATCCTGAAAGAGTGTCGTCATCAATTCATAGCAACTACGTGTGCGGCAAATATCTCCCTAAAGATAGCGATTGATTTAATCCTTGAAACACAATATTTAAGTTTTTGTTTAGCTTCTTCTAAACAATTTTCCTAACAATTTTAGAGATATTATTGAAGATGGCTCAAGATCAAAATAACACTTTCAAGATCATGAATGAAGAGTTTATCAAACTAGATCGATTCAATGGGACAAACTTCAACTAATGGAAGGACAAAATGATGTTTCTTTTTTAGTGCTAAATCTTGCTTATGTGCTTGATTCAAACACCACACCAATTCCCAATGCTGCTAAATATGCAACCAATGAAGAAAGGAAATGATTGCCCAATTGAAGAAAAGCGTGATGATGACACTTTTGCATGCCAAGGACACATTCTCAACACCTTGTCAGATAGACTTTATGATCTCTACATATCAATTTAATCGTCATTGGAGATTTGGAAGTCTTTAGAAGAAAAATACAATAATGAGCGACAAGGTATAGATAAATTTATCATGTGGAAGTACTTTGAGTTTAGTATGGTTGATAATGTGCCTATCATGGATTAAGTTCATGAGTTACAAATCCTTGTAAGTAGACTTTGTGATATACAAGTAATGGGTCCTAAATCATTACAAGTTGGAGCAATTATTGTAAAATTGCCTTCGTCTTGGAATAATTATAGGAAGAAACTCCTACATCTTGGAAAAGACTTCTCTGTTGACAGATTACTAAGGCATTTACGTATAGAGGAGGAAACTCAAAAACGTGATGTTGTGTATCTTTCTCAAAGTTCTAAAGTAAACCATATTGGATAAGTGAATGTCAATAAAGGTAAAAGAAAGAAATTATTCGTGGATGCCAAACAAAATAAAAAGAGACAAAGAGAATACTACCATTACCACAAGAAAGGGCATTATATCAAGGATTGCCGACTTAAAAGGGGTAATAACTCAAAAGAAGCATCAAGTTCTAAGGCCAACCTAGAGGAAATTACTAAGGCATTTATGTATAGAAAAGGAAACTCGAAAACGTGATGTTATGTATCTTTCTCAAAGTTCTAAAGTGAGCCATACTAGAGAAGTGAATGTCAATAAAGGCAAAAGAAAGAAATCCTTCATGGATGCTAAGCAAAATAAAAAGAGACAAAGAGAATGCTACCATTACCACAAAAAAGGGCATTATATTAAGAGTTATCGACTTCTGAAAAAGAGTAATAACTCAAAAAAGTCGTCAAGTTCTAAGGCCAACCTTCAGAAGAAAAGGATTTGGTTGCTATGATAAGAGGAAGTTCAACGCATGCATATTGATATGATCACGGAACTGAATATGGCAACACATGGAAGATCCCATGAGTGGTGGCTAGATTCGGGCACTACTATTCATGTTTGCAATTATCACAATCAATTCAAGACACATGAAGAAGTGAACAACCAAGAGGTGTTAATGGAAAATGACAATTCAGCCAAAGTGTGTGGTCAAGGAACAGTAGGATTGAACTTTACATCGGGAAATAAGTTAAACTTGGTGAATGCACTTCATGTTCTAGATATAAAGAAGAAATTAGTCTCTGCTAGTCTTTTATGTAAAAGAGGATTCAAAATTGTAATGGAATCCAATAAGATTATCTTGCTTAAGCTGATATTATGTAGGAAAAGGATATTTGTACTCAAGGCATGTTCAAATTTAGTATTAATGATAAAGTGAGTAATTCTCTGTATGTTGTTGATTCTTGTGATTTATGGCATAGTAGATTAGCACATTTAAATTACAAGTCAATTGAATATATGCAAAATCATAATTATATTGATCTTAGTAATAAGGATTTTAATAAGAAATGTGAAATTTGCATACAATCCAAAATTACTAAGAAACCTTTTCCTAAAGTTGAAAGAAATATATATTTACCAGAACTAATACATAGTGATATTTGTGAATTAAATAGAAATATTACTAGAGGAGGAAAAAGGTACTTTATAACCTTTATTGATTATTATTCTAGATTCATTTATGTGTATTTGATAAGAAATAAAGATGAAGCATTTGAAATATTTAAAAAATATAAAATGGAAGTAGAAAATATGCATGATAAGAAAATAAAGATTCTTTGAGTGATAGGGATGGAGAATATTTTTCTAGTGAATTTGATAATTTTTGTGAATTACATGTTATTATGCATAAATGTTATGCTCTATATACTCCGCAACAAAATGGTTTAGCAGAAAGAAATAATTGTACCTTAGTGGATATGGTTAAATCAATGCTACTAAATACTAAGGTACCTCACAATCTATGGGATAAGGCATTATTGACGGCATGTTATATTTATGATAGGATACCATCAAAGAACAAAAAAGGTTTCTCAATATGAAATATGGAAAGGAAGAAAACCAACCTTAAATTATTTAAAAGTGTGGGGGTGTTTAGCCTTTTATCGTGTTCCTGATCAAAAGAGAACTAAATTAGGGTCAAAAGCCATAAAAGGCATCTTCATAGGATATGCTCAAAATTCAAAAGTATATAGAATTTCGAACTCATGTCCAATATAATTATTAAATCAAGGGAGGTGGAATTTATTGAAAATAAATTCATTGGTTACTCAACCCCCAATTTGGAATGTCCCCAAAAGGATACAGAAGTTTCCCAAGAAGTAATTGTAAATCAAGGTAATAAAAGTCTAAGTGACAATGAATTAGTTGAACCAAGAAAGAGTCAAAGAGTGAGAAAGAGAAAGACTTAGGTCCAGACTTTATCTCTTCTGAGGCTATAACTTTTTTGGTTGAAGGAACCACGGATTTTGTGATAAACAAGATTCCTATTGTTCTAAGCATAAAGGGTGATCCTCAAACATTTAAAGAGGCAATGACTTCTAAAGATTCTGCCTTTTGGAAAGAAGCGCAGATGATGAAATGAACTCAATATTATCTAATAATACTTGGGTCTTAGTTGATTTGCCTCAAGGATCAAAGCCTATAGGATGCAAGTGGGTATTTAGAAGAAAATATGATATAAATGGTTCACTACAAACCTTCGAAGCAAGGTTGGTAGCGAAGGGTTTAGACAAAAAGAAGGTCTAGACTATTTTAATACCTATGCATCCATTTACAAGCTTCATGTGCATCAAATGGGTGTTAAAACAGCTTTGCTTAATGGAGATCTTAATGAAAAAATTTATATGGAAACCGGAAGGCTATGTGCTACTCGGAAATGAAAAGAAAGTTTGTAAACTTGTTAAGTCTTTACATGGCTTAAAACAGGAGCCTAAACAATGACATGAGAAGTTTGATTTTATAGTATTATCGAATGGCTTCTCACATAACAGTATAGATAGATGTATAGACTCCAAATTTACTAAGAAATATAGAGTAATAATCTGTTTGTATGTAGATGATATGCTAATTTTTGGGATGAATTTAGATAGATTCGTCAAACAAAGGAGTATCTAATTTCTAAATTCAAGATGAAGGATTTGAATGAAGTACATACAATACTAGGCATAAAGGTGCTTAAACATGAAATTGGTTTTGTTTTAAGTTAATCTCATTACTTCACAAAGATATTGGAAAAGTTTGAGCATCTTAAAATTAAGGAGTCCAATACACCCTATGATCCTAATTTTAAATTAGAAGAATACATAGGGAGACCTATAGCACAATTAGAATATACAAGTGATATAGGAAGTTTATGTATGCAATGCATTGTATTAGCAGATGTAGCATTTGCTGTGTGCAAGCTATCAAGATTTATAGGAAAACTAAGTAATCAACATTAGAAACTATAACCAGAATTCTTGGTTATCTCAAGAAAACTAAACTTGAGATTACATTAAGTAATTATACATATTGGAATGTTATTCTAATGCTAGTTGAATTACAAATCTAAGTGATAGTAAGTCCACTTTAGAATGGATTTTCACCATAGGTGGTGGAGCAACAAAGAAACAAATGTGTATTTCATATTCTACTATGGAGGCTGAGTTTATAGCTTTATTAGCCGCTGGTAAAAAAACAAAATAACTTAGGAATTTGTTATATGATATAGAGTTGTGGCCACAACCAATAATGCATTTCGATCTTCTGTAATAGTGAATCAACTATGTCTCGAGCACATAACAAGGTTATAATGGATAGTCTAGACATATAAGCTTGAGACATGAGTATGTGAGGCAATTAATAGGAGATAGTATAATTACCATCACATATGTAAAATCCCAAAGGAATTAAGCCCAACTGACTAAAGGTTTGTCAAGGGATAAGGTCAAAGAGACTAATGTTAAAATGGGATTAAAACCTATAATTGTTAAATGATGGGAACCTAACCTTATTCTAGTAGAACACTAGTTTCAAGGTTTAATGGGTAACAACAAGTTATTTAACAATTGAAGCACTGAGATATAGGATTTAGAGCCATATAAAACTCTTAATGGAATGATAATATTATTTATCAAAGGATTCTACCTATGTGAATATAGGAGTGGTGCCGTTTCAATCGAGAATTTTATAGGCTTTATTCTCATAAATATTCATGAAACAGGATGAGCACAGGGCCATAAAAGTGCTTAAAAAAGTATTGGATTAAATAAATATTAATTATTTATTTAATTTATTATAATTCTATAAATGGTTAATAACTGTTGTTGGATTTGCAACGGCTAATAGTTGCCAGAAAAGCCATGTGTGTGCTTGTGTAATGGTTCATTTATTATAACTATTCATGAAAAGACATGTTGGTTCATGAAAAGGCATGATGGTTCTAGAAAACATATCTATCCTATTAATCCCAGAATACATGTGTCAGGAGAGAAGTTCTATACGGCCTAAGGGTCCAAGGGACCGACCAGGTCTTGAAGTTCACTAAGTTCTTGACCTTACACCTCCTTGGAGGGGTATAGAGCCACATTCTTGGGATCAAAAGTCTCGGTAATGGTTCATAGAGGGAAAATAAGTTTAAGAGTGATTTTTAATGAATTTTATAAAACCTTTAAATGTTTCGTTTTGAGCCCAAAGTTTAGAAAATCTCGAAAACTTCTGAATTTGAACTAAAATCCAAAATTTGGATTTTGAATTGTTGAGATTTTGACTTTTTTATATTTTATTTGAATCCAAATGTGGGGTATTTCCTTATTTACATTTATGTTTTAAAGTAATTTAACATCAAATTAAGAAATCTGAATAAGTGAAGTGAGTATTAAACAACAGATGTCATATGACAGGAAGAATCCTGAAGTTGGGTTATGTCATCGCTATAGCGGTCTAGGACCGCTATAGCGGTTAAAGGAGGGTGGTTTCACGTGTTTTAGTAGTTGAGGACTGCTATAGTAGTCATAAGTGCATAGTGGGGGGCGTGATATGTGGCCTAACTACAATAGTAGTCCCTAGAGCATGAACAGGACCTAGAAATGATGCCGTTTCATTTTTTACCCTTTTTAAACCCCCAAATCGGGCTCCCTTCCCCATTAGAAGCGGAAACCGAACCCTTCACCCTTTTCTCCCTTTTTCCTTCTTCTTCTTCCAATCCAAGATCAATCCATCATCCCCAAGCTTCAAGGTATGTAAATGTTGTTAGTTTATGTCTCTATTCTCCCCATTCTTTCATGATCTTGAGTTATGATTTGTTATTTCTCTCATTATTGTCAAGTGGGGGTGCTCCCCAAAGTTGTTGATATATGTTTAGAGTAATTTAGAGCTCCCTATAGGTTGTTTATAAGTTGTTGATTCAATGGTAGACATTGGTGTCATTCCTTTCTCCAGAGTTCTACCAAGTTGTTCCTCACGTTTCCCTCTCCAATTGAGTGAGTTTGATCTCATGGTCTTAGTTTGATCATTATATTATTATTTCCTATTAGAGTAATTAGAGATTTGAAAAATTGATTTCTTACATGATATGGCTTTATATAAAAATGTGTTTTAGCTAGAAATGTTCCATTTGAACTTATACATGAAATTATAATTTTAGAAAATGCATGGAACCATGATTGCTATGTTGTGTGATATGAAAATATTTTATATGCTAATGAAATGATTGTTGGAAGAATATATAATTTTATCTAGTTGCTATTTTTAACAAATATGTTTTAAGAGTTAAGATATCATTACATATATACTCCAGACTTTGGATTTAAGAAAGTTTTTAAAATGTTAAGTTGATTTATTATAAAATTTATATGAAAGAGTTTTGAGCCTAGAGTAGAGTATGAGATAGAGTTTTAGAGAAAAAATTCAGCCATTATGATTATGAACCCCAGTGTTTGAACTAAAATTTTAGATTTATCGAGTATATGAAAAGATATGTTAGTTTATGTTTTGAGCTTAGAACTTTAGCATATGGTACAAAGAAGTATAGAATTTATAATGATTCATAACAATTGCTAGATACATACTCTGGGCTTGAAATCAAAATGCCTATAAGCGGGTGATCCCTTGGGCATGATTTCATAGCAATGGTTATGCTAAAGTCAGATTGTTAGTGTCATGACCTGATTTGGGTACATGAGGTACGTAGGAAATCTCATTCCACGTAAGCCTGATGACTTGATTCCTAAATGAACAGAAATCATAAGACGTTTAAATCATAAAATCTTTTCTGCATATAAATCACCTGTCTTTAAATATATAGCCATGATTTTCAAAATGTAGCCTCATATTTTGTTTTCTGAAGTTGGGTTCGTTGTATCAATGAGTATAAAGAAAGTCTACCATATACAAAACCTTTATAAATAGTGAAATCATATAATACAGTCCAACATAACTACATATACATAACATATATCATGCACTATGGTCCGGACCTGCATCTACACTGGAGCATCCTATTCTATATAGAAGGCTTCACCCGTGTGAAACTTACCAATGAACACTCTAATGCCGCTCGAAGGAGGAAGGAGTATGAGTAAAATCTACAGGAGTCACTTTATCTGGAAATAGGAGAAATAAAGGGGTCAATTTGTAACCAAAACTGGTAAGTCTTCCTCACAACCATACATGGGACAGGAAAAGAAAAATACATAATTACCATTAATGCAACATTCACAATTCATTTATGTTTATTGCACATAATACCAATAAAATCATAAGTTTGCTAAAATCATAAAAACATAATATTCTCAAAGAATTATAAGAAGGGAACAAACTATCAGGAACTAAAAAATTGGTGCTCAGTTCCTCGTGACAAGAGTGAAAAGAGGCATTTATGCCACTTATTTTGCTCCAAACCTTAGCTTTTTGCATGAGTTTTAGTGAGTTATTGATGCAATTAATAAGGATTTTGATTTACTCCTCATTGTGTGATCTAAATAGATTATTGACTTTTACATTGATTTTGAAATAAATTGTAATTACACCCAGTTGCATTTGACTTATTTCTTTGAGTATGGTTTTGTGCATAGGAGCTTTGGATCAAGTGTAAAATGTCAAGAACAAGGTTGCTGATGTTTTGATGCTGTCCAACTTGACCTCCAATTAGTATTTTCGCAATATCTAGAGCTACAGATATCCGATTGAGGAGATTTTGGTGGCATTGGAAAGCTTATTCAAAGAGCTACAATCACTATTTCTAGTACCGAGGACAGATTCAGATGTTTAGTGAACCAAAATGACTAAATACGTGAAGATATTAGTTGCAACGCTCAATAGAACCATGAAAAATGGCTTTTATCAGGATAGCTCATTGGTGAGCACCAACGGTCATTTAGTACAGCGCTCATGCGATGACGCAGAATAGGTCATTAAATTAATTTTTAGGTCCACTTTGACCCAATTTTAGAGAGTAGTATTTAAGGGATTGTTATACACTTTTACCCTAGCTTTTTACTTAGTTTTTACCTCCACTTTAGTTGTTATTATACTCCCTCTCTCTACTCTCTCTCTAGGTTTTGGGAGTTCCCAATCTTTGTTTTGGCTTCCGTTTGGGATTGTAATTTACAGCTTTCCTTCAACATTGATTGTGAAACTCCTCCTATGGAGGAGTAATCTCTTTACCGTGTGCAAGGATGATTGAATATTGAAATTGTTCTTGAGGTTCCTAATTTTAATTGCAATTCATAGTTGGTTTTTCTTCCCGTTTACTTTCTCTTTTGATATCAATTGCGAAGATTTTTGTGATTGTATTTTTGAGAGTTGTTTGGTTGTGCATTTGTTCACGTGCATAATCTAGATACCATTGGGATATTGGGTCGATTGATTTAATTACATTCAATTGGTAAGGGATTGAAATCAACTTCATTAGGAATTAGGTTGCTGTAATTGGTAGTCAAATTGACATAGGTTCATAGAATCACGATTGTGAATTACTAGTTCATATGTTAGTCAAACCCTTAGTAGGAGTGCGATTGTATAACCGCTAAGTAGAATTGTATTATTGTTGTGTGATAGCATAACTACTGAAAGCAACCACCCATGAATTTATCTTTTGAACTGAATCATTGAATTACTAGTTCATATGTTAGTCAATTCTTGTATGAGTAGAATCTCCTTGAATTTATCTTTGATATTGAATAGTAATAATTTCTCATATAATTTTCTTATTATAATTTCTTGATTTAATTTAATTGCTATAATTTCTCAAACCCCAAATTTCTTGAATCAATTGGAACACTTCCTCTGATACGACCTAGATTCCACCCTAACTACATTTTTGATGTAATTTAGTAACTAAAACTATTTTTAATTTGTTGCGGCGGCAACACTCGCATCAAATAGCCCCTAACTGAGATCTTAATGGTTCCTCGTGAACCGCGTCCTCATGGACTGATTTATTCTCTGGATATATTGCCATTTGTGGGCCTTGGTATCAAGGGTAATGATTTAGCTGTCATTAACTGGCGGCCTTTTCTTTCAGAAATTCTTCATTCTAACCAAGTCTTTTCATAATATTTCATAAAGTCTTCTGTCCTAGGGTTCAAAGCTTAATCTCATGAAACAAATAATTCTGGAAATCATAAAATTATTAATTATCTGAGAGCTCTGAATCCATGTTATTCTAACAATTTGACCTTAGCATACCTTGGTTGTGAGACCATGTCCAAGGGATCACCCGTTGAAGACACTATGGTTTTAATCCACAGATATGTAGCGTCCATTCCAAGTCATACACAGACTCATATTCTAAAGCTCTTTTATGTCTAAGTTTCTAAATTCATCCCAAATATCAAACTTTCATAGACTCGGGAATTTTAAAACCATAAAAGCATTTCCAATAGTCATAAGGTTCTCCAGGAATCATATTCATGATTGGTTCAACATAAAAATCATGCTAACAACCATATATATCAAGCATTGCATTATCAACAACTCTACATAAAACCATTTCAACAAATATGGTCCCATTCATTTTTCAAGAACACCTTTTATGCTATTTCGAAAATTAATAGTTTCATAACAATAGAAATCTCAATTGTTACAAAATAAATTAAAAAATCATGGTTCCTTTTCATGTTTTGTTGAAAATAACTATAATGATCAACATAGAGGTCATATGTTTGAACCCACTTACTTGGAGGGGTGAAATCTAAAAACAACATCAACAGAACTCTGGGAGGAGAAATGGCACCAATATCTGCCATTAGAGTGGGAGATCTCTAGATTAACCTCTAATAAACTCTATTTACATATATACCACACTAACACAATGAGAGAACTTTATTTCCGTGATAGACATGAGAATCACCTCAAGAACAAGGAGAAATTAAAGAAAAGAGAATGAAACAAAGAGAATCACATACCTTTAATCTTCAAATATGAGAAATTCAAGTTAAGTTTGGGAAAATTTGAAGAAAAGTGAAGTTTTGGGTGGAGGAGAGTGAAAGAACGAAGTTTCTCGAGTTGGGGGTGTGTTTTTGTGTGAAGTGTGTTCTGGACCCGAAATAGGGTTTTTATAATCCTGTTGACCGCAGTGCTTATGAGCACAGGCTCACCAAGAGCATAAAAATTATCTCATGCACCGCCTTCCGTTCCCTAAGCACCAGCGCCAAAATGTTCACATTAACTCTAAAACATAAATGTAATAAGGGAATAACCCCCATTTGGATTCAAATAAAATATTAGAAAAATCAAAATCCCAACAAATCAAAATCTAACTTTTGGGTTTTAGTTTAAATTTGGGAATTCTACGATTTTACAAACTTGTGGACTAAAAATGGAAGGGTTAAAAGTTTCATAAAATTCATTAAAAATCACTCTTTAACTTATTTTTCTCTAGGGAACAATTATTGGGACTTTTGATTTAGAGAAAATGATTCATCATATAGCCCTCCAAGGGCGTGTAGGGTTCAGACTTAGTGAAATTCAGAACCAGAAATAATGGATAAGGGTAACTGGCACCTTCTTGGTTTGAAAAAATTTTCTAACCTTTTTTATTTAAAACCAGGGTATTAGGTTAGAATCAAGGTACCAAGAGGTATGGAATTCGGATGATTCATAGCAACTGCGAGATACATATTCTGGGCTTGAAATTGGAATGCCTACAAATGGGTGATCCCTTAGGCATGATTTCCATAGCTACAATTATGCTAAAGTCAAATTGTTAGAGTTATATGAATCCAAACTCTCAGTGTCCTGAGAATTTAGTGGCTTTGTTTTGCCAAGGATAAGTATCCACTTTTCAGCTATAGTTTCCTTTTTGTCAAACTAGTTTAGACGGTAGAGACATGAAATAGACAGTTATTTAACGATTGTTGAGATCGTTAACCTTGGTACTAAGTTGTCCATCAAAGGACAATATTACCCTACAATTACAGAAACGGACCTGGTTTGGTACCCTCAGCTTGTCTAAGGGACTTTAGGACTTTACAGCTTTTATTGTTATATATATATTCAGCTTAGGCAAATACCGTTTCCCGGTTCTACTGCACTATCAGTTAAAAAGATTATGTTTGATTATGAGTTTAGAAATGCTTGTTTATGAATCTATGGAATGAAAAGTATTTTTCCTAGTTAGCTCTGGAAATAAATATATAAAATGATTTATGATTATTGCATGCATATTATGTGTATATGTTCCTTGGTTGTCCTATATGGGTGATGGGTGAGAGCTCATTCATTGAGTCTGTTGACTCACCTCTCCCTCTTCCTCTTATAATTGCAAGTACAGTCGTTCGATCGGTTAGGAGTTGCAGTGACCTTTTGTGAGTTTTGCATTGTTGTAAAGCTTAGTTTAGAATCATGTTAGTTGTATAAGTGCTCCAGGAGTTTTATAGGCAGGATCTAGTTACGCATATATTTTGAGATACTTGGAGCTATTTTCAAAGTTTTTGTATTTCCCTATGTGTTTCCTGAGTTTAAGGATGGATTTCAACTATTAGTTTTGATTAGCTTATGTATTTGATCAGCGCTGTAGTTTATGATTTTAAAATTTGTAGAACGAATTATAAAAGGGTTTTCAAAGCTCGAATATTAAATATTTTCAGTTTTATGTAATCAAATATTATGCTTTAAATAGAGAAATGATTGTTGACTTAGAAGAAATTTATCTTTTAAGTATTGTATTATGATAAGTTATGTATTTAGAGAAACATTTCACCCAGAACTTATGTGTGACGAGATTTCTTACGTGTTGGTCACGTTCCAAGTGAGTCATGACATACGCATGTTACAAATGTCATTGCACTTGCAAGGAATTGATTAACATATAGGATATAAAATATTGAAGTTAAACAATATGTCCACTGGATGGCAACCATTGTGACTATTCTTGAATGGACATTAAACTTTTTGTAAGTGTCCAATGTCCATATATAAATATCCCTCATTGTAGAGTAAGTTTCTCACTTTTACTTTGTGTATTATGTGAGTTTAAGAGTTCTTTAAAAGTTCAAGAGTGTGAAAATTTCTTGTTATTGCTAGACAAGAAATCATATAGAGATTTTATTGTATTCTAGGAGAGTATCGTCATCTACCCATAGTACTATATATGGGGTAAATATCTCTATAAAAATAGCGATTAATTTCATACCTTAAACCATAATATTCAAGTTTTTGTTTATCTTTTTCTTCACAATTTTCCTAACATTCTCATTCAAGAGCTAGAATTATAAATGAGGTTAGAGACTTGTCATTTGAGAAACTAATTAAGTATTGCCCTCTTTAAGCGTTTAATATAATCGAAGGTGTAATGGTCTCCTTCATATTTTTCTCTTTTTGCTTTGCATGTATGTATTGAACTATTGATCATGTTGACTAACAATATCAACCATCGCAGACTTAGGCCCCAGCCAACAAGATAAAGTGGAAGAATGGAACAAGTCATGCGAGGGCCCACAAAGATGGCGAATCCCCTTGGCGAGTTGATTTTTTTTTTAATTTTTTTTCTTCGTTATCTCTTTACAATTATTGAATATTGAGAACCATAGTGACTATTATAAAGGCCATGCAACCAATTATTCATCACAATAATATTATTTTAACATATAAAAATAGATATTTTATTTGAACACCCACTTTATTATCATTGAGTGAAATGGTGATTTCCACTTATTTCCACTCATTATTTTATCTAATAGTAATAAAATGAATGTCTAAATAGGATATTTACTTTTAAATGTTTAAATCACATGACTATTATTTATCTTAATTGTCAGGAGACTTACAGTAAGTAATATGGAGATATCTTTAAGCAAATCTCCATTCATAAACAAAAATTTAACTAATTTAACTAGGTTTAATCCGTCATAAACTTTAACTGCTATCATCACTAGGTCTGGGATTGAATTATTTACAAAACTGAATTTACTCTTGATAGACAATTGTCAACAGATAAAGCTTGCGAAATCAATTGCATACCAGGGTGATCCAAATGATGGAGAAGATCATATAGGGGGGGTTTGAAGCACCACCAAGACCATCTTGGTACAAGAGTTTGGTACAACCACCAGTAATTAATTAGCATAACCAACATCCAATATTACATAAGGAAAAGCACCGATCATATTGCAGTTGCCTGTGTATATATATCCAATATCCAGTCAAGCCACCACAACATATTATTTAACTTATTTCAGCAACATTTATCAATAAAAGATGTTGTTAAGAATTTCTAGTAATATTTACAAAGGTATATCACTTAAAATATAAAAACTGTAGCCTAAACTTTTCAATAAGATTTTGACAAGTGTAGTATATAACCTATATTGCTAACGATTTTTACCAGAGTCTTAAAATCTATATATTGTGTTGTAGTGAGTTTATGAACAAGACCCTGTAATCAATCCATCTCTCAAAAAATCTCCAATGTGACATTGATTCTATTGCTGATTTGCCCTGCTGTTATTAGCCCCAATGCCCCACAAAAACTATATCACAACTAATAATATAGCTAAGTAAAAGTTGTCTATGATCAGTTCACAACCCTGCAATTCTTTCTGATCTCCCCATCAGTCCCAGTGAGAGGCCTAATATAGCTCATCTTCACCATAGCAGCAGCAAAATCTCTGAAGAAAGCAGCACTATTTGCACTATAAGTCCTAACCAATGCATCTTGAGACCCTCCATTGAAGAGCACTTGGTCAGAGTGGAGCAGGCCACGGTGAGCCATAAGGTCTCTGTAGTAGTTGTTGTCAAAACTAATAGGAGAGACGGTCTCAAGAGGGGACAAGTTGGTATTCCCTCCAGATGAAGGGCAATTAGCCCTTCTGGATGTGGCAAAGTTGGTGTCAATGTTGGTCTCATTGTATATGCGGGTCCTGAAGAATTGGCACTGTGATAGGCCTATGGTGTGGCCACCAGAGAGCACGGTGAGGTCACGTGCACTTAGACCTTTGGCTGCGAACATGGATTTGAGGGTGGCAAGGTCAGAGAATGGTGAAGGGATTTGGTTGTTCGCTGCAATATGGCTTGCTGTTCTTGCATCTCTTCTTCCAAGAGGTACTGGCCATGATGGTCCTCCTAGCTAGAGAGATTAAAAAAATTGAATTATATGATGAATAATTGAGTCAGCGTAGTGATAAACAACGAAGGATAAATTAGCACTATGCACCATAGTGCTCTATTCAATAATGAGTTGTATTTCAACTTCAATCAATGGTAAGATTCACATTTTTATTTAAAATGCAATTTCCGGCATTGGTAGATCACAATCCACCTAATACTCTATGATCACATAAGTATTTCTCTAAAAACCATTATAAATTGTTATATTATGTCAGCTTAAAATATCTTTGTAAAAACAATACTAGCTATTAGTGAACCCACCTCATTATATATAAATTTTCTCTCCTCAAATGGTATCCTTTTACCATCTCTAATCATTTATTGACATTGGAAGATATATATTATATATTTGAAAACTAATAAAATCTGATTTTTATCTTTTAATGTATCAATAAAAGATTAAGGGACATGAAAAAAGATACCATTTAGGAATAAAAGATTTTTATCCCATTATACACATACCATTTCGGTAAGTTAATAAATTCAGTTTTTCAATCTTATCCTATGGTTTCAAATAGCAGAAGGTATTAGTTGATGTGATTGCAATATTGTGGTTGAGGACACCTTTGAAAATAATTGTGGTGTAATTTTTATTCACTTAAATTGGTCGCAGCAGACTCTGTTTTAACTTGCAAACCGTATAATTTCACTTTAGAACAACCGCAATTTAAAACCCAATTCTCATCTGAATCAAGTGTAATAAATGCATGGACAAATTAAACTAGAAATGGCTCACCAGAACTACTCCATCTCTTGAGGCAAGTGCTAGAATGTCCGCACAAGACACAGTGCCATTGCAAGCGGTTTCAACGTTGGTTTTAATGGTATCAATCACTTCGAAACCCCTGGATGTATTTTTGTTAGGAGCTGCATTTTTCTCACCCACAAAGGAGGCAGAGTCATCCAACAAGATTGATGCATCGCAGCCCTGCCAATTAACAAAGAAATAAAACCCATATGCTATCCATCTCCATATATATATATAGTCAATCGCTTTTTTTGCCCTTTTTCACAAGATACACCTCAATAATCAACACAAATGTTAGGCGATTCCTATTTTACCCTCTCTAAATGAAAGAGTTTTAAACCCTCTTAATTGGTCTAATACAATTTGTCCGTATGTTAATTTTTTGTCCATCTAAACAGGAAGTAGTTAATACATACATCTAATTTATATTAAGACCCATTTGACATTTTTTATTGCAATTTTACCCTAAAACAAAATTAAAATTTTCTATTCCCAAGTATCAAATCAAATTCCCTATTTTAATTTTCTACAGTTGTTCTTAGTGTTACTGCATGGGATACTTTGTCTTGGTGTCTTTTACTTTGGTATTGGTGCTGTTAAACATTGTTACACAGTGTTTTTCTTGAGGCTGGCCTCTTCTTTGGGAGTGCTTGAGTATTTTTAATTCGAAAAAAATCAATTGAAAGATTAACAATTTCAATTCACTTAAACAATTCTTACATTCACGTGCAACACAATAAATGGATGATTTCTTGCATTCTTACATCAGGTAAAACTAATTCTTAACTTCACGTATAAATACAATTTGCGATTTAGGGGAAAAACACAATAAGTGATTAACAACTTCAATTCACTTAAACAATACTTACATTCACTTACCTCAATATTACTACTATTTAGGAAGGGATTGATGTTTATAATTTATTTAGAGTTCTTATAAATTGGGGGTAAAATGCTTTTTAGGTATTTAGAAATCTGGATAATTCATTTGATTTGGTATTTAATTTTGTCAATAGATACTACTATAAAATTATAAGAAAAAAGTATTAAGTGGGTGTAAGTATAAATTTTTAAATCACCACTTAAATATATAAAAATTTAACACATGGACTAATTGCATTGAACCAATTAAAGAGGGTTTCAAAATTAAAACCCTTTTATTTAGAGAGGATACCATAGAAATCACCAAACTGTTATTTAAATATCCAAGGTGTGCCAATTGACAACTTGGCACCTACCAACGTGATCAAACTTAACTACAAAACCTGTGCAAATTTTTGTTTTAAGCAACCATATAGCTATGAACTAAGTAAGTTTAGACAACAGTTTCACTTATACTACCTTATTATATATTAAGGATTTAACTAATGAGTATCTTGAGAATACTAATCAAAGAAATAAAAGTGGGAAGTTTTCAGTAAAATTTTGAACTTTTTATTAATGCATTGAATGCATTAAAAACGATTTTTTTCATGATTCATTAAGTAATACCTTCAAGGCACTCATCAACAAAATCTTATATTTAATAATCCAAAATTAAGGCTAGCGAGTTTTGAATGCATATTCAGGGTATTGGGTTTGTAAAGCCATAGTATGAAGGAGCAGGGGCTTAATAAGTTTCTATATGAACGTAACGTAAAACCATAATGTTATTATCTATATAAGGAAGCAGGAAAAGGGAAATCGTGTCTTACATTTACGAAGCAATCATGGAAGAACAAGCGAAGTACAGAGGCACCTAGCCGGGGTTCTTTATTAACGGCAAGTCTCATTGTATTGAGTACAATGGTCTGAAGATTAGGACAAGTTTTATCATAGAAGTCGGGAGAAAGCTGTGCACTGCAGGTAGAACAAGCTAGTAGTAGAGAAAGAATGGATACAGTAACAAAGAACTGGGTAAACGGGACCATATCTATGGCTGAACGCCACACAAATAAATAGTGATGCCCTCTGTATTCAATAAAGCGTGTCTGTGAGTTGTGAAGAACATAGACAGAAGTCAGGTATATTGATATCATAGAGAGAAAAAATAATTTGTACCACTTTTCAAACTAGCTAGTCAGTTTTGGGGCTAGAAGAAAATACGTGATAAAGATGAAGATATTATGGCTCACCTTAGAGCAGTTGACTTGCTCCCGTCCATAATGATGAAGAAAAGTTGCATGTAAAATTGAAGACCATCAAACACGAAAACGGGACAAGAAATTGGAAGTATATTAATGAAACAGTCCTTCAGCTGGCTGAGTCGACGTATTAAGTGGAAAAACACGGCTTCACAACACAAGATTTCTTCGTGAAAATGACTTGGAGATGTGTGTGTTTCAACTAACATATGTATCAATACATAGTATTGGAATTTTTAATAACAGTATGGTTAAATGCACAGATGTTTTTCAATAAATTTTGAGAATTATTATTATTATTATTACTATTATTATTATTTATTTTATTTTTTCTTTCTTTTTCCATTCAATAAATGTACTCACCACCTTGCAAGAATCTGTAACGAAAATGCATGTATAAAGAATAACATTATTTGTACAAGTTTTCAAAACAATTTTGAAAAAACAGCATCCATAATGATGTTTCTTGAATATTGACCAATAGAAAAATAGGAACACATTCTCAACTAAGACATTTCATAGTATTCTTTTAAAGATGTCCAAGAAAATAAATTGACATGTATAGATAGTTGACTAAGGCAGGTATATTAATTGATTCATTTCATTATACCCGTGATTTGGCACATCGCTTAATCTGTAGACATATTAACATTTCACAGAAAATAGCCTTCATGAGATAAACGACATGTTAACTAAGTTAAGGGAAATGATTTTATTTAAAAAAAAAACTAAGTTAGCATGATTTTAATTTTTTTATGGTCAATAATTAAATTTCTATGCGCAGCCATTCAAATGAGTAGGGAGGGCCTGGGCTGATATAAATATGGATCGGTGGTGTTTTTGTATTTTTCTGACCAATGGATCAGCGGCCTAATGTAACAAAGGTACAAGCGCCCAAGCCCAAGCTGCTATGGAAAATCAATGTGTGGTATTATTTTATCCTTCTCAAGTGAAATTTCTTCTCCTTTCTGTTCCTTCTGGATCTGCACTCTTTCCTTTCTCTTTGATTCAGCTCGTAATTCTTATTTATTGGTCTCAGGTCAATGCTACTTGAGGTGGAAGTAACTCATTGATTCACAAGGAAGATTACACGCCATTTTTTTCTTTTGGTTACAAGATTACACGCGATTTGAGTTCTGAGTATTGAGTTGTTCATAGATATACATTGAATACCAATTTCTAAATATATAACACAAAGCAATAGATAAAATATGGATTCTCATTCAGGCTCTAGAATTATTTAACGTAAATAATCGAGAATATGTTTAATCGAAGGTGTTAATACTAATAGTCTCCTTCAGTGACAAGTACAAGCGGGCCCAAGCCCAACTAGCTACTGTCCGTACCACATTAAATTAGGGAAATTTTCACTTTCGATGACTGAATTATAAGTTTTGGTGTACTTTACCAAAAATTTTAAAAGTTTACAAATTGACCCCTAATATTTTTCTTAATGTATACTTTACTCATTGTCTTAAAACATTCTGGGTATTGTTGATAAAAATAGGTGCACTCTACTCACCTAAATTTTAAGGCATGTGCAACTTAATATTCTTGGCTAATAAATAATATACAACTTGATA
Source organism: Dalbergia oliveri (assembly GCA_030441495.1). NCBI lineage: Eukaryota > Viridiplantae > Streptophyta > Magnoliopsida > Fabales > Fabaceae > Dalbergia > Dalbergia oliveri. The sequence continues at coordinate 11,197,155 of JAMLFY010000006.1, forward strand.
CTAAAATTATCACTTACTTCTCATTAGTTTTATTAAAATTACACTAATCTCCTATAGATATTGATTTATTAATTTAAGTAATTAAAAAAAATAATATGTGATATATATATATATATACACACATAATTAGTAGTGATAAAATTATATTTTGACAATATTTAACATATTAATTGAATAAAATATTTTTTAATCACCTGAAAATAAAATTTATAATTATAACTTATGGCAAAAGGGATATTCTAGTTAATATATATGTCAAATATTATTTAAATATCATGATTTGATAACTAATAATTATATATATGCCACATGTTATATTTTTTGTCATTTAATTAAATTAATGAATTAATATTTGTAAAGGAGGTCAACATAATTTTGTGAAATAGAGGGATACCAAGTGTAATTGTACTAAATCTCAAAAAATATAAGTGTGAATCACTCTAAAAAAAAAGTTAATAAAATAGTTAACTTATACAATTAAAAATATTAAGAGATCAATCTGTACATTTTTGTTAAGTTTTGAGATAAATTGCATAAAACATAAAATTTATGGGATAAGTGCAATTTTCCCTTACATTTACTTGTTTATTTATTGTGGTTGTACTTGTAACCACCCGCTACCCAGTCCAAATAAAATTAGACATGGAACTCAAGTAATAGAGGATAATCAGTATATAAAGAAATAAATTAATGAATTTAACAATAAGCATAAGCAGATAATCAAAATAGTGTAGGAGGGTTATAGGTACTCTTTCTAAAAGTTTTTTGTGTAGGGAAAAGAAAAATTTATTAATAGAAAAATCTAATGGTAGTAACAAAAAACAAATACATTAAATTCAGGCTGAATAAGAATTTTGACGTTTGCTTTCGCTCTCAACACAGAAATTTGAAGTTGGCTTTTTACAATAAGCGTCAATGGGCAGAAACATCTATAATTTGAAATCCTGATCTTGTGCAAAGTAATCCTTTCTTTTTAATTTTGGTTGAAGGCCTTTGAGACTTGGTGGCTACTCTGCATGCTATTTGTTAAGCCCAATACTGACTATTAATGGCTATTACATTGATCACATTAATGTGCAGCCATCTCTTATCTATAGATGTTTCACATTTTCAGTTTGTTTGGATGATTTTTATTAAAATTTTATTTAATCCTAAGTTGCTTGCAGGACAAATTGAAGAAATGATTTAGTGGGAAATATTAATATCATAAATAGATTATGGGTCCGTTTGGATAACAATAATCACATTTTAACTTTGTATCATGTTTAACTATAATGTATAAATGTACTTCTTAAAAAGTAATTTTTAATACTTTTTAAGGAAAGTATAAAAGCATTAAAATAGAAACTTTTATTATTATATATTAAATATGCATGGATAATTCTTAATTTTGGTTCATAACCCATGCAAAATACTTTACAATTTACTTTAAATTATTCTTAATTATTTCTTTTAAACTTACATTAATCCACTTATAGGTCTATATAATTAAGTACTTTACGCTTGCGTTGCACAAGCACGAAGCTAGTTGATATTCAAGAGTGCCTGTGACACATTACGCATTTGCATTAACTGGATATTGAGCCGGGGACAGATATTCAATTATGTGAGCCCCACCATTTATTCTTGTCACCTTATACTTTATTTTTATACGTACCATAAGATAAAGTCAAGATTAGTCACTTTCTTTTGGCTATTGCCACCCCTTTAATACTTTTAATTCAATATACCTATAATATCCTTCATTAAATTTTGTGTGTCAATTTATATAAGTGGGATGGTCACAACCTATAAAATATATAAAATAGTTATTATGCGTATTAAATATTTTTACTCAAATTATACAAATGGCATAGTTACACCTCTAGAATGTTATATAGTTTTATATAAAATTATAACTTGAAAGATAGTTTTATGCCTAAAAATTGTTAATCAGTGTGTAAAATCATAGTTTATTATAATATGGGGATAAATTGTAAATTATTATTTTTATTAAATAAAGCTATCAATATGTTTTGTTCAAATTTTTTAATTTTTATTTTACTTAGAAATTATTTAATTTAATTTATTTTAAATATAAATATGCTCAATTTAATTCTTTCATAATTAATAAATTTAAATACTTTCTCTCTTTGTTGAAATTTAATTTACTATTATTTTTGGTTATCGAATTTCTCAATTCTAGACTTTAAAAAATCACAAAATTACCCCTTACTTTGTGTGCATTAAAGGGTTCCTTGCCAAATGTTAAAATAACGTGATTATTTTACATTAATGTGATTATGGTTTATTATAATTTCTTTTTATGATGTTGTTATTATAAATATTGAAATAACATAATTTCATTAATATAATATTAAAATAACGTGATTATTGAAATATTAAAATAGTCACATTATTAAAATTAAAAGAAAATCATAGTTACTTAAGCATTTATTGAACTACTAAAATAATGAATCTAATTATTATTTTATATTACAATTTAAAATTAAAATTAATCAAATTATACATTTGATATTAATTAGTGTAATTACTAGATATAATTTGAAATATGAAAATAGTAATAGAAAAGAATTAAACATAATATTTAATTAAGGGTATTTTAGGAACATCAAACTAAAAATTTTAAAAGAGGAGTGGAAATAGACAAAAGACGTGACAATAGCCATTCTAGATATTACACTAACTAACCTTCCCTTAGATTAATTTAGTAAATTTACCCAGCTTCTTCATTTATAACATTTGTTCATTAGAGAAGTCAATATCAAACAAATAAATAGAGGAAAGTTAAAGTAAATTTCACCAAATTTAAGGAGAAATTAGTATAATTTGCCTTCAAACGATTTGATTTCTATGAACTAACAAAATAATAATTCAACAATGTATTATTACATCAGTCATGATAACTGACTCTTTTATTCATTACTTAAAACGTTATGCAAATAAAATATTTTGATTAATAACAGGACTTTCAGTGTATCAAAATTATTAATCGTAGATTTAAATTATTCTATTAACAACTTTAATTTTGAGTCAAAAGGTTTAAGGTGAGATCTGTAATACCCTGGGTATATTGTTAGTTAGGAAAGGTTAGAGCAGCACACATGTCCTTAAATAAATCTGGATTCTAAATTTCTCTAAGTCTAATCCTACATCTTAAAAGGCTATATGATAAAACCACATTTTGGGGACCAAAAGTCCCAATAATTGTTCCCAAAAGGAAAATAAGTTAAAAAATGATTTTTAATGAATTTTATGAAATGTTTAAACATTTCGTTTTAGCCTATGAGTTTATAAAATCTAAAATTCTCGAATTTGAACTAAAACCTAAATTTTGGATTTTGATTTGTTGAAATTTTAATTTTTGTGATATTTATTTGAATTCAAATGAAGGGTATTTCCTTATTTACATTTATGTTTTAAAATTAATGAGAGTAAAATAAATGAGGACATTAACTTTAAGTGAATATTGAGACAACCGTCTAATACACACCAACACTTGAGTTATAGGCCAAAGATGTGAGAAAAACCTTTTTGGAGACCGCCAACGTCGTGAGAAGTAAGGTGGTGCGAGCTGGAAGGCGACCACCTCGCAGTCATGTATACCGCGTTAAACTTTCTTTAAAAACCTCTATTACGAGGTCCAAACTTCAGAATATCCTTCCACCCCAAGCTCGAGAAAACTCGCCCTTCACCCTTTCACCCCCAAACTCCATATTTCTTTCATTTTCTTTTAAAATCAACCTTAATCTTCCATATTCCAAGTTTAAGGTATGTTTAGTTAATGAGTTTTGCTCCTTTTCCCTTCAATTTCTCCTTGTTATTGGGATTGGCATGATGGTTGTCATGTTGTCAAAGGAATAGAGTTCCTTCTTGGTGTTAGGAAAAGATTAGAGGTTACTAAAAGTTAATCTAGTATTCTATTAATTCTATGGTAGATACTTGTGTCATCCCTATTTCAAGGAGTTCTATTGGTATTTTTACTATGTCATCAACCCACCAGGTGAGTGGGTTAATCCTCTGATCCTATGTCGATCCTTGAAACAATTTTCATTATGATATTACATAAATTCTAAATTTTAGAAGACACTTAGCAAGATACTAAAACTATTGTTCGATCTTGGTGATTTGAGCTATTGATTTGGAGCATGAAACATATTTTATGGTTGTCACAACGTAGGAGGGTGTCGCGACGAGAACGACAACCAATTTTAAAATAAAATAGGAGTCGCCACCAATTTTAATTATGATTAAAATTGAAAAATCTTTTGATTTGTAAAACTGATCTTTTTAAAAAGATTTAGTTCAGAGTCTAATTATGATTAGAGAAGAGTGAAAACTTAATCCCACTACACCCCTAATACATCCGTATAAATAAACCTAGAGTTCATTATGCAAATTTATTTATAACTTTAAAATATTTATTTTTTCCCAAAGTAATAGAAATAAAAATAAATAAAATTAAAGAAAGGAAAAAAATTAAAAGGGAACAAGATTTAATGAAAAATTAATTTTGGCTTGATAGTTGTTGCTACGTCACGTATCCTTCTAAATAAGGAATTCAAAACTACATCATTTATAGAAAATGATTCTGTGTTTAGTGGATTTTAATTTAAAGAAAATAAAATGAAAGTGTGTTGATTGATTTTAATTTTGAAAAGAAATTTTGATTGACTAATTATTTAAAGATGGGAATCCACTTATGCATAAATTCAAGGAAGCACTAGGTTACTCAATGAGTTTTTACAATTCAATAGTATGAAATAAATCCACCTTTCAATCAAGCTATTAATTGTTGCAATGAAATATTTACTTTTATTTTTATTTTTTATTATCCTTTTTTATTTAGTTTTTGAGAAAAAAATTAGAATCCTAAGACTCTAAAAATTGGCCCAACCAAAATGTAAGTAACCCAATCTACAGAAAATGAACTTCACCCCAAAATCCCAAAAAAGATGGACCCAGTCCAACTAAGGTAAAACAAAAACTAATATCAGCCCATGAATTTAACCAACAAAAAGGTAATAATGATAATAAATAGATAAATAACCCAAACTTTTACCCTTGAATTTGGTTGCTGTACAAAGAAAGGGAAATGCAGAAGCAAAGGGGTGAGATGGCGGTGGTGTATAGAGTAGGGGGGAGGAAGCTCGTGAGCTATGGAGACTAGCGGAGAGGCGTGGGCGGCGCAGCAGTGTTGGCGCGGGGAGCAGGGGTGGCGTGCGGCGGTCTTTGCGGCTTCTCGGGAGTAGCGACGTGAGCGTGCGGCGATCTTCGCGGGCGGCTGAACGAGGAGCAGGGGCGAGGCGGTGAGGGAGGTTTTGCGCGGCGAGCAGGAGGTGCGCGAAGGTGCTCCGGCGGACTGCACTGGGTGTGGCTTGGTTTGGGCTCGGTTGGGTTCTGGCAGCGATGGATCTCTGGCGGACTGCTCGCGTGGAGCTGGCGTTGGCTGTTTCCGGGCTTACGGAGGCGAGCTATGCTCGCGGTTCCAGCAGGAGGCTTAGGAGGCACTATGATGGTGGTCTGTGGTAGAGGACAAAGGTTGTGATGGTGGTTGTAGGTGGCAAAGGACCGCTGTGGCTTCTTCCTCTTTTCTCTTTTTATTTATTTTCTGAGTTTGGATTTTTTTGGTCTTGGCTTTGTTTTGGTTGGATTGAAAATGGTGGTGGTGTGAAAGTGTGATAGGTGGTAGTGATGATGTTGCTGTGATGATATTTTTGGTGATGGTTATGGTGGGTTCAAGGATGGTGATTTGATGAGGATGGTTCTATGGTGATGATGATGTTGGTTGAGGTCGATGGGGTGATGAGCAGTGGAAGGCGAAGGTTGGGAAGGAGGTGATGGTCTTGAAGGTTGAGGATGATGAAATTTGGGTTGAAAGGTTAGGTGCCGCCACACTATTTTTTTTGGTCTCTGATGGGCTCCTCCGTTACAAAGAAAATAAAACCTACTTATACAAAATGAGATATGAAAAATGTAATAATGAATGACTGATTCTAATTAAAAAGATTTTGATGGTTGCTGATTTTAAAACTGATTTGATTAGATGAAAATGATCTGATTGGAAAAAAATGATTGAAATAATGATTTGATGCTGATTAGAAAAGATGCTAACTAATTTAGCAAGATTTGATGCTAATTAAGAAAGATTAAAAAAACTAATGAAAAAGGAAAATATTTTATTTTTATTCTGTTATTTTTTCTTTATTTTTCCTTATATATGAAAAGGGTCCAAACAAAATAGTAAAACCATGGGACCTTTTTGGTATTGAAATTAATTTATGAATATTGGAATTGGAGACTTTGAAACTTAGAGCTACTTTACTTATTATATAGCTTTTGGCATCGAATGTTGTGCATGATGACATTTTGAACCCTAGCATAGAGGACTTAATGAAATGTAGAAAAGAGGTTTAGATTCCTGGTTGAACTGATAGTAGCTATAAAGAAATAGGTTGTATATTAGGGTTAATCATTAATCTTGGTACCAATAACCCAAGGAAGAAACAAGAAAGGGACCTTGTAAGGTACCTACAAAGAATAAAGAATTATTAGCACACTAAGGACGGTAATACGTAACGCCCAGATGTGATTAGAGATTTTATTAGAAATATATGTTTCTCTATTAGAATGTTGTGATTTTGATTTATGCAAAGTATTGATTTTGATTATATATATATATATATATATATATATACACACACTTGTATAACTATAATCTTTAGGACTCTATGACTATTACTATTATTATTATTATGAGTTGTGCATATTTCCTTGTGATCCTATGAAGGGAGTTAGGTGAGGATCGCTACATTTTCTCAAAACTCATCTCTTTCTCTTCTCCTCTTTCCAGATGAGCAGCAGAATCTCTTAGCCCTCTTCTTCAGCAACAATAGATTACTTGTGTTGAGCTTTATTTGATGAAGCATTTATTGTTTTGCTTTAGAATCGCTCCAATGTAAATGCATGCAGGTCTTCTACCGTAGAGCATGCTTTTACTTTGCATACATGATGTTATTTTGGTTTGTATCTATATGGTTTTATTATTAAGGCTGGTTGTCCAGATAAACGTTACATATTGTTAAATCGTGATTTGCACTTCAAGAATATAATATTTTGATTTCAAATGGTATAATTTCCTTGGGTAGGTGATTTGTATGTAGAAGATGGAACTATATCTTAAATTCTTTTATAATGAGTTATGCACATAGAGAAAGAATAGGGCACGAGGCTTACGTGGGAGCGAGGATTCTCATGTGCTGGTCATGAGCCCAAATCGGGTCGTAACAAGATCATTCTTTGGTTGGCAATGGCAGGCATCTACTTGCAAACTGCAATTGCTTCATTGTTTGGGTTAGGTTTGTGGTTGCTCTTTGGTGACCAACGGGTTGGTCCATTAACTAGCCATTTTTTTTAAGGAATGGATTGATATTTCCAACCCAAATAATTATAACAATTTATCCTACCCCATTTTGTGGTCAACCCAAGAGAAATTGGCAAAATAGTTAAAAATATAACAAAAAATATGTTGGTATGTCAAATTGGCCTACCAACCTGTTTTTTTATAAGGTGGATCTACACTTTCACTCAAATAATCAAAATGGGTCAACTCATCTTACCTTATTTTATAGCCAACTCACAGGAGGGAGGTGGTTGACATGCCTCCCCCAATTGGCACCCCTCATTGGTCTCATAATAAGATGAACAAAAATATTATTCTAATCCCTAAAAATATGTGCCCTATTGATAAACTCATTTTTGAGTGTTTAATAACTAAGATGGGTAAGCAATGGTGGAGACATCGATAAAAACTAGAAACAAGAACGAGACTAGAATTTTGTTGATGAGTGTGGCGATGAGCATGTCAATGCCGATGATGGGGATATTAGTAAAATACTGAGTAAATAATTATTTTGATGTTAATATTTTTAATTTGATATTAATTTGATTTTAATAATTTTTATATTAATTTAATTTTAATATTTTTAATTTTGAAATTAATTTAATTATTTTGTTGGATTTTTACTGTAATGAAATGACTAAATTGATATTAAATTAAAAAAAAATATAAGAGTGAGTTGATATCAAAACTAAAAATATTAGAACTAAAAAGATTTTTTTTTTTGGATAGATAGACCTGAAAGATTGATTACCCTAATATATTTTGCTTCAACACTAGTGCGCCCAACTCGCCTTTGCTTAATGTTTAGCAGCAGGTGCATAATTGCTTCTTGCAGCAACATTATGCATAAAAAATTGTCTCATTTGTCGCATAGCAGGGGAGTAATTTCTTCTCCCGGCACCTATCACCTTAGGTTAATGTCTCTTTGTTGCATGGTGAACTGATTTTGGAACGTACAATTAATAGAAATATTAATTATACTCATAAATTATGAGATATTATATTAATTTACACTTTATTTATTATTAAATTAGATATAAATCCTATTTAAATAGGATATATTTTCCTTCTAACAATGAATAAAGTGTGAATCAATATAATATCCACACTCTATGACTAAAAATAATATAACTCAACAATGGATGGCCATTATAACCTGTATCAAATGAACACGTGAACCTGGAAATTAGAGGTAAGTTGAATGCTTTTATAAAGGAACTTATTGAATGAATGGTGACCTAGTAGTAAAAGAGAACCCTACGAATATTTTTCTCCAAATCAAAGCTCCTATCTAGTCCTATTTACTTAACAAAAAAGTGCTTTTATATCAATATCAGTACCCCCTCAAGGGATGATCGTTTGACCAGCTTTTACTAGTTCTATGCCCATGTGTAAAGCAACCGAGAATCCAATTTTCACCTCGTTTGGTTAAAATTCAGCGGGTATTTCAAAATCCGCTTACTTTAATGCACCTGAAACGTCTTTGTTTAATGTTGATTAACAGTTGCATAATTGCTGATTGATTTCTTCTCACAGCAACATAATGCATAAAAAATGGTCTCTGCTCAATTATTGCATAGCAGGCTAGTAGTTTCTTTTTCACGATCATCTTAAAAGATATGTTTGGCTAAGAGATTAAAATAGTACTAAATTTCTATGAATAAATTTTATATATAATTTTAGGATAAAGCTTGTCATAAAAAATTATACCTCATTTTTATCTTCTAATCAAACATACCAATTACGAATTATAGACTAATATATGTGACATATTGCCACAACTCTCATCTACTATTAGATCATCCATAAGATCCAAATTAAATGAGATTAATCTCATCTAAAAATAGATAAAAGTGTGCAGCAACTTGCGACATATTGAGTATAGATAATATTTATCACCTTAATGCATCTAAAATGCGTCTCTCATCAGTTGCATTGCGGGAGGATAATATCTTCTCCCACAACATTAAAAAAAAAAAAAGATGTTTGCTCATCTGTCGCGTGCATACACTTCTTTCCATCCCTTCCAGACTTTACAAAGTAGCATTGTCAGTGCTGTAGTAGCTTGGTTCAGAAGTAGCTTGAGAAAGTGGAGCGCGTCGAGAAATAGTTTATAAAGAGGGATTGGATGGAAATCTTGTAAGTAATAGAGTTAATAATTATGGAGACCACAGTAGCACCCAACCAAATAGAAGCTCACCAGGCCCAAACAGATTCTGGTTTGAGTGATAATATCACGCGCATTGATCGTGAGCTTTACAAAGCTGCAGTGGAAGGTGATCTCAACAAATTCGCTCACGTCCAAAATATTGAGTGTCTCCTCACCCCTAAGAAAAACACCATCCTTCATGTACACTTGACATCTACAACAACTGAAGCAACCCAAAGTGCTCCACAAACAGTTTGTTTTCAGATTTTCGGCAAGTTTGGCGATTTGATGAGGAAAAACAAAAAGGAAAATGCTGTTTCAGTAAATTTCGTGGAACAAATTATACACAAGTGTGGAGGCCTAGTTCTGCTCCCGAACGCCAAAGGAGAAACACCCCTTCATTTTGCTGCAAGGTACGGGCACTCAGCCATATCAAAGTTACTGTTAGAACGTGCCAAAACTTTTCCTCGTGATATTGAGAGTGGAATTGGAGCAGAGATAAAGCTCATCAGAGCCACAACTCGCGAGGATAATGAGACTGCATTACACGACGCAGTGCGCTATCATCACATTGAAGTAGTGGAGATGTTACTAGAAATGGATCCTGGTCTCTCGAGCTCTGCCAATCTTGCCAATGAAACTCCACTTTATATGGCAGCAGAGAGACGATATAAGCTTGTTGTGCGGAAGATATTAGAGAAAGTGGAATCACCGGCATATACAGGCCACAATGGTCGAACAGCATTGCATGCTGCCGTGATTAACAGGGACATAGGTACTAAATCTTACCCTTGATCATGTTCTTTAATTATTTTTGGTTTGATCTATTTTTATTTATGTTACTAACTTATTATTGATATACAAATGGTGCTTGTACACCCTGCGTCTCCACACACAGCTTAAAACCATTATATTGGATAAAAACATGTGTCAAAAATATTTTAGAGAAAAAAAAATGTCTTACAATGATAAATTGGACATACAATGATGAATAGGACAGTGTGTCAGCTAAATTACATCGGATACCAATAATGGTTTATCAGCTAAATTGTATCTCTGAACTGTAAATTTTGTCCGCTTTGCCGTCACATTTTAAAAAATGTGCAAATCGAGCTCAATTTTTTTTCTTCTAAATATGTATTTTAGTCATTCAATTAGATTTTTACTCTTGTTATTAATAAAAAGTAGATACACTTTATTTCTCGTACTTAAGGTATGATACAACTGGATACCATAAACTTTCTTAAGTGCATATGCTATTTCTATTAACAATAGATAAAAAAAAATTAGCATAACACTTGGGATATTACATGAGCTATTTGTATATTTTTAAAAATTAGGAGTACAGTATAATTTTTCTAGTTCATCATATGAACGCTATGCAAATATATCTATATCTATTCACTTTTTCCGTTGTAAACTCTATAATAATTTAATTGACATACTGTCACTTTAGAAAAATTTTACATATTACTATATAAGTAAAAATATTTAACTTAATCATATATTACCTTAAAAATTTTATAAATATAAATATATGATTATATGACAATATATTTTTTTACACTAAAAATATATCAAAATTAATTTTATTATATAATTTCAAAATTGTTATATTCTATTTTTTAAAATGAATACAGTAACTTACATTTTTTAACCAAAAGATCACATGGAAATCTAATTTAAAGAGTAAGAAAATCATAAATTTATATTAGAAATACAAGTGAATTTTTATTGGATATGTGTATCAGGAAAGTCCTACATTAGCGAAAAATAAAAGGCCTTTATAAGACAATCAATTATCAAACTATAAACTTAATGCCTGATGATTTTGAATGAGGCATTCATTTACTATGTGTTCTTTAAGTTTATTAATTACAAATCTTCCTTTTGTCATGGACTCTATACTGGTTTCTAATATTTTATTGGACCTAAAATGCAGCATGTCTCTAAATTTTCTTCCTGAAAATAGTGCCAGATCCATGGCATGCATATGGGTTATGAGTGATTTGGTGAAAATTATGGGTTGTTAGAAAATAAAAATTCTATCTATTATATTTTTATAAATGATTCTAAAAAGTAACTTCTGACATATTTTTAGGCTTTCATAATATAAGTAGTAACTTTGAAATCATTATTTTGTTAAAAAGTTTGCTTGTTGAAGACTAAAAGGGAAAAAATATTACATCAAAAGTACTATTTTTAGTTTTGTTTTCATTTTTATTTTAAATTTTAATTACAAACAACTTAAATTATTTCTAATATTTTTCTATTATAAAAATGAAAATACAAAATTTAAATCAAATAACAAATAAAAAACAACGTGATATTTTTATATCAAAAATTGAAAAAAATTTAAAAAAACCATACATATCCTTCGATTTTTTTTTTTGGTCATACTTTTCAATTCACTTAAAATCTGTTCTTATCAACAAAATCGTTCAAAGAATCTATTAATGACTAATTTTAAGAAAATGATGTGTTGATTTCTCATCTTTTCTTAGAAATGACAAGAGATTTTCTGAAGAATGAACATTTGAGAGCCACCATAAAACATGCAGACAAAAAAGGTTGGGTTCCTCTTCATTATGCTGTAAAAACCGGGAATAAACACATGACGAAGCTGCTGCTTGATGAAGATGAAAACACTGCATACATGCAAGATTATGAGGGCAGGACAGCTCTTCACATCGCAGCTCACTGTGGCCATTCAATTATTATGAGAATGATTATAAGATACTATCCAGATTGTTCAGAGCTAGTGGACAACAACGGCTGGAATGCTCTCCATTATGCTCTGCATGGGGAAAGACCTGGGCCAGCGAATATCATCATGCAAACTCTATCGTTAAGTAACCTTTACAATGAGAAGGATGTTGATGGAAACACGCCCCTCCATCACTACGCAAAATCCCCACACTATCATCGGCAATTAGTTGCTCACAACAGAATTGACAGACAGGTTTTGAACAAAAAGGACCAAACGGCGCTTGATGTTGCCTATGATACTGTTGAAGTTCGGATATATTCTGGCGTGAGGTAAATTCTCTTTTTTTCTCCTCCTTGAAAATTAAAGCAACACCTACTTTATATTTTGACTAGAAAATTGATGAAAAATGTAATCATTTTATTTTATGTAGAATATCATATCAACACATCTATTATTGATTGAAAAGATAATTTTTTATTTTAAATATTTTGTGATCAATTTTAATCAAAACGGAATCTTCTGTCTCATTTCCCTATCTCTTTTCCTGTCCTACAATAAAATTATGACACGTGTATAATAGTGAACATTACTATGATTTTTTATCCAACCATTATCTTTTAATTACCCATGATTCAGATACATGACAAAACTTAATTGAAGGGACATGAAATGTAAGTGGAGAATTAGATCCATTTTAATGATGGAAGAGAACACACAATGTCATTCAAGTAAAATAAATTCAAAAATAACATAACTCAAAAGGTAATAGTTTTGAATTTCTTTTATCAATATGCATAGGATTTATATAATTTTGATATTTTGTCAGAATAAAAAAAATTTATATACATATTCAATTTTATATTATCACATTAAGCTAAATGTATTGGGTTTACCAGCTAAAACTAGAGATGTAAGTAACCGTTTTATCAAATGCAGGGTAATATCACAATTACGTATCGCTGGAGCTATACGAAGTCAGCGACCCGATCTAAATCCGAATGTTATTGGTCGAAGCTTCGCGTTTACTAGGGAAGCAAAGGAGCCTCGTCTAATAGTGGCCACTCTCATTGCAACAGTGACTTTTGCAGCTGCATTTACCCTACCGGGTGGTACCTTTCAAGATGGTGAGCAACAGGGTAGGCCTATTCTAGGACACACAGCATCCTTCAAAGCATTCATGGTATTCGACACTGTAGCTCTGGTTATGTCTGCTTCAGCGGTTTTCATACATCTCTTCTCGCCACTGGTGAATAAATCCAAGTGGGTGGACTATTACCTCTCTGAAGTAGCCTTTTCATTCATTTTGGTTGCGGTAGCAACAATGATTTTGGCATTTGGCACAGGCACATATGCTGTTTTGGGATCTTCCTCAGTTGGTATTACAACTATCATTATTGGATTGTCGTTCTTCTTTGTCTTCAACCAACTGAAGAACATGACTTTCAGAGGCCCCTTTCTCTTAAGACTGATGACAAACTTAGCAAACATATTCTTTTCGATTAAAGGTGGAAGAAGTGCACGCCAAGGCAGCCTTCACTTAAAAGGTCAAGTATGAAGTATAGCACCTCGGCCTGAGCCTTGCTTCATTTATACGGCCTACAAAAGAATAGATCTCCAGAGCAACTCTAGATTTTCATTCACCGTTTTTTTTCCCCCTTCATTTTGACACTTGTTTGGATGGAAACACGTCAAAATCTTATATAATATTTGATCTTCCCTTCTATATTATGAGTAAGCAAAAGAATAAAATAGGCAATGTTTTGTATCAACATCAAATCTTGTATGATGATTATAAAAAAATCAAAATCATTCTGTATTAAATTATCAAAGTCAAAGAATCAATGCATAAATAGTGCTATATTTTTTGAAAATTTCATAGAAAGCTCTCTCACATAGGCGCATGAGGAGCAGGAAAACATGTCTCTTTACACCCGTTCAAAGACGGTGGCGGTGCAGGCGTTGCGGGCGGTGCAGGACAACGTCCTAGAGGGTCTCATTCAGGTACTAGAACTATAAATAAGGTGAAATATTTGAGAAGCTGTTAACAGCAGTCTTATCCAAATGGGCCCTTATTCTTTTGGTAAGCATGTAATTACGCTTCATCGAAATGCTGGTAACATATATTTCATTGACTGGATATTGAGCCGGGGACGACAATTTAGAATGGAAACTCGAGGAGGTGTGGTAGGAAATAATTATGGAGAGAACTTGAAAATAGAAATGCTACACTAAAAGCTAAGACAATCTAAAACTAAGGCTAAAGCTAACAGTTTTCTTCATTGATTCCTTTCATTCTAATTGATTATATATATAGTGGAGGTAAGGTCAATAGTGGAAGATAAGCAGGGCTGAGGGGGGCTGCTGAACACCAAGAATTTTTTTATTATATATATATATATATATTCCTTTTAAAAATATATATAAAAATAATTATTGAGGAAAAAATCATATTGTATGAAAGAAAAAAAATCCACTCATACATAACTAAATTCATTTTATTTGCATATTAATATTTGAATTTAATTTTTAAATATTGATATTGAAAAAAAAATTTATACAACTTTCTTATTAAAATATTTTATTTTCATGATCTTTCAAAGTAGTTATATAAAACTCAATTATATATGCTGATATGACAAAACAAGTATAAAATATGATTGGATATGGATATAAAACATTTTTACACCATTGGCATATTCAAATTTAAGTCCATATTATTTGAATTTTATTTAGTAAATATATTCATCCTCATAAATTTTGAGTAATCTTTCGCCACGAAGTAAGGTTTTTTTAAGATTCTTCCTCCTGACATCTCTTCCTACACATGTATTCCAAAATATCCTTCCCTGTCAAGGTGCCAACCTTAGAGGTAGACCTGTGAGTCTTAACCAATGGAACCAATGACTGCACCACGTCTGCCATGGGTGGCCGATAATCTGCCTCTGGTTGCATTCTCATTGCAGCAATTGTCTACCTGGATAACCTCTCATTGAGTACCGCCCCTCCAATGCAGGATCCATAATCTTTATATCCTTTCTCTATTAGCCAAAACGGGTAAAGCCTAACTACAAATAGCACATCAAGTTTGTTAGAAAGCAATATTCTTCCAGAAATTGAAATACTAGAGAGTCGACTAATTAGATAACCTTCGCTGAGAACGATAGAGTCAAGACAGAAAACTTGATGGATGAGCCAAAAGGAACTAAGAAGCGTACCCAAGAAACAAGAACACCTCCTCCTGGAGGTCTTTTCCATATCAACTGGCACTTGGCCAGTGAGCAGCCCCAAAAGAACAACATACCATAACTATACACATCTGATTTTGTTGTTAAATGCCCCAATAGTGCATATCTGCCACAATCCACCATTCCAAAACAATTTAAGTTTTCCATCGGATGAAATTACTCTGATCAGCTCATAAAATAAAATGCAATAAAGAAAGCAATCCAATAGCAAAATTATTCATTATTGTTGATATCCGGAGGTGTC